>OY292317.1:39357513-39654319 GCA_958496155.1 Sisyra nigra
TTTAAGAAAATTAAATCTATAGTAAAATTACCCACCCTTATTGTATAAAACACTATTAATAAATGATTTTTTTTAAATTCAATTTCAGTTATAAAAGTTTGTATGCGAATTTTAAAATTTAATGAAACCGATAAAAACATGTTTAAAAAGTAATTTTACTGTAACTTACTTCTAATTTTGTTGTCAAAATTTCCTGACACAGAAAATATTCTTTCTGAATCCGTCGAACTTGGTTTAACTGTGATTAAGGCATTTAAAAGTAATTCTAAGTTGCTCGTTCTTTTCCCGGTTGTTTCCAATAACTGACATTTTTTCTAAAAGTTCATCATGTATCGACATTTCTACTTCATTCACCTTTATTTTGTATTTGAATCTCATACTATTCTCACCTACAAATTTTCTGGTTCTGATTCAATTTGAATCATTCTTTCTAACAATCGCCTGCCTAAATTTAACACAACTGCTTTTGACGAATATGGCAAAGCAACTCCCGGTTGAATAATTGATTTGATTTTTGCATAATTTGGGTCTTTTAAATACTTTGCCAAAAATCTTTTGTAAAATTCATTTTAAATAATATTAAGTAAAAACGGTTAAAAAAATTGCGATTATTTTTATTGAATAACCGGGTTTTCGGTTTTTGATTTTTACTAAAAAAACCGGTTTAAACCGGTTTGCAAACCCTAGCTTTCGTCATGTCCTCTAAATCCTATACCGATATCATTTCGTCTGTTAAAACTTTTGGCCAGAGTGCAAAATTTTCCATAAATCCTTTAAAATTTCACTTTTTCCTTCAGATTCAATTTTTAACTCTCCTGTGGTTGTGAGGTAGTCTTTAAACAGTGTATTTGTGAAATTTTTGTCTTATTTAATTTTTTTCTATTATTATTTTGTGAAGGAAATATTTGGATATGGGCCTCGGGGGAGGGGGTTCTCCCACCGCTTAATCCGCCACTGAATTAATGAAAGAAATTAATCACAAACCTTTTATAATCTAGGCGCATTTTTTGAAGAAACTTTAATTATCTTTTGGTACTACTTGAGACGAATTGTAAGTACTTTCAATTAGAATTCGTGGTTTGGTTTGAATTTCAATGATTTTGGTGAAACTCCTTTTAAAAAAGCTCTTTTATCTTTTCCTTATTTAAAGTGCCTTAACTGCTAATGATCATTAGCACTTGCATGGCTTAATTTTGTTTAAGTAATTTGTTGTTTAGGAGGTTAATTTTTCTGAGGTAGGTGCTGATTATATTGTTCTACGACTTTGGTTCCTTTAACGCCTCTTGAATGGAGCTAGGTGTGCCTGCCTTCTCTCTGTTTTTATTGGTTTTGTCGAATTGATATTTCTTGTAAAAATTTAAACTGAGGAAAAATTTTTTTCCTTCCCAAACTCCCAACTAGAAAAAATTGGTACCTTATTATAGACGAAAGGAAATTTCTAGTTTGTTCTCTAGCATAAGGGACTTCTTAAAGAGGAAAATTTTTCATTGATAAATTCGGATTAATGTACAAATCCTTGATGTGTTAGAATGAGAACTAATTTTTTTATGTATTAATAGTCTTGCGGTTTATCTGCTTAGTTTACCGTAAAGTTACTTGCAATTATTGAGATATTTTGATTTTATGGCTATCAAATATTTTTATTAAACTTCTACTAAAGAATTGTTAAACTTCATATACCCACCTTTGAGTTATACTTGAAGGAAATCAATAGATGCTTTAATTTTTGATAAACTTTTCTCGTTTAAAAATCGAGAAATTTCTTTCATTTTTTTTATTATAGATAAAACGAAAAGTTTCAAATTGTACTGAGGCACAAAACACTTATACTAAGGTTTTCGATTCATTCGATTTTTTTTTAAAATGTTCGTAAAATAATAAAAAAATTTGATTTTTATCTTATTTTCGTCGATTTGAAACTTGTTTAATATTTATTTGAATCTATTTAACGGTTAAACCCTGTCATTATAAAACAGTTTATTTTATCGTAAGCGCTTTTTAAATTTTAAATCGTAAAAATTTATTATCTTCTTTAAGTTTGTTGTTACTTTATTAAAGGTTTCTCTAAACGAGTTCCTAGTCGTATGAAATAGTATTAGTTTTTTATGTATAATTTTCAGCGTTTTCAAAAAATTAAAAGCCATTGAGTATTCACTTTTTGTTTATTAAGGTGTAAATATTAAATTTTTTCCAAAAAACCTGCAAGTTAATGTTTGAAATTTGGCAACCTCAAAATTGAATTTGAGTGCAGGTTGCCACGAAATGTTTTGATTGGAACAAAGAGATTGTGTTTAATTAAAATTGCATTTAAGGTCATTTAGTTGACAAGATAAATGCTCTGTTTGCCAGTGGTTTTGGGTTCGAATCCCAATGAAAGCCCAAAATTTTTTTCATGGACTTTTGGATTTGATGGTCGCTAATGATCATAGTAGTTGATGTGACCTTAAAAAACCCAAAAAAAAACTTGTTTTATCTTTGTTTTACTTTTTGAGATTTTTCTATTTCTTCGTTAGGCTTAACATTGTAGCCATGTTAAATTCATTGTTCCATTTTCTTATTAAAATCTATGGAAGATGCAAAAGTTATGAAAAAAGTTCATTGACAAGTAAAATTGGAATATGAAGGTTCTTGATAAATGTAAAATAAGTTCTAAATTTTGTTATACCGAGCTATAAAATATGCAGCTTCCAAACTGTTAAAAGTACGTCTTATCGAAGCGCGATTTTCAATACTGTTAGATTTTGTTTCGGATAAGATAATTTTTATCCAGTAGCAAAACAATGAATTGATTAATTAGCTTTTTATAATTTTCTATTGAACGCTTGAAAACAATTTTTTGATGCACTTTTTTAGATAGTCATAAGATAAATTGTCTTATTGTCAAGAAGAATAATGCAAGTTATTCTTGCTATTTAAAACCAGTCAAAATTTTGCATTTTTCATCAAATTCATTCACGGCTTCTTGATAACATATCTCATCAATACCTACGTTGTTTGCGTGGTGTCATATAAAATATTTTTATAACCCATCAGTAGGGGCTACATTTATTAATTTTTTTTTTATTTCGAGTCCAGTGTAGAATTTTTAAGGACCTATTTTGATATTTTCTTCAAGAAAATATTTTAAACAATAAATTTCTATATTGATGCGTGAAAAACTTTCATTCTCGTTTTTGCAAAAGCATTTAGCCAAGATCAAAAATTTAAAACAAGTATTTATTGTTTTTTCTAAATTTTTTTCTTCGTCATCCAAAATTTCTTCATTTTTCAAGTTAAGGGTTGTAACCCCTCTAGCTCCGATAATAGAAGGGATAGCGGTCTAATATCGAGTATACTTACTACTCCCACCTAGAGGTAAATGTGGAGGAGAACAAAATAAACGTCCGGCTAAAAAAAAGGTTGGTCCCGCTGAGATAGGCTTATTCGGCTAGAGCCTTTCTTAAAAGTATCTAATCTTACGTCTATACTACAAGTTGAATTTTTTGAAGCTTTTGTACCTTTAACAATCATTTGTAATAGCGCTAATTATTTTCTTGGTTTTGTCTTGAAAAAAACTTGTATTGTTGTCTAATAGAAAACTGATGAGATTGAGTTTTAAATAAAAAAATGGGGGGAGGGGCATTGAATCTTAAATAAAAGTAATTTTAAATGTTTCTAAATCAAGTTAATTATGTTAAGTTATCTTAAAAATTTCTTCTTATTATATGAAATTGTTTGTACTTGTTAAATCATTCAATCTTTGGAAGAAGTTGAAACTTTAAACTTCTTCTTAAATAAGTTTGAATTATGACTTTAGAAACAAGGCCTTTTCAATTTTTCATCTTTCAATTTCATCACCACTGCATTGCACAATTTTTTCATTCTGAATTATTTTCCACAATGTGGGCTTATTCAATGCGATTCGATTTGAAACACTGGTTTTAAAATGAAAATTTTTCTAGAATACCCAATGATGTATGAGAAATGTGTGAGTGAACGTGAGAGAAAAGTAAGGTTAGGGTTATCTTAGATTGTCACACTTCAACAGGTCTCTCTGTCATTGTTAGTTAATAGAACCATAAACTGCTAGGAAATTCGGTTTTTTCTGAAATATTATTTCGTGTTTGTATGCTTATTGCTATCGATTTTAACATCGTTAATTTTTGATTATTATGATGATGATTTTTTCTATCCCATTGTTACTGATTTCACAACATGATTACTGCTCATTTTGATTATCATCCACTTTTTATCACATTTCAAACAACGTCAGTAATTTGGCTTTTATTAGGATAGTTAATAAACCACTAATCTTGTAAATGGGTCAAAAAATTAATTATAAATGACGTCATTATTATTCGAGGATTTAGAATACATAAAAATTGGCACCTAAAAATTACTCTCAATCCATATATCATCCTTCAACTCTTCCCAGTTCTTAGTTCCATCCAGGAGCAATTCGTCTTTTGAGGTCTCTTTTATCAATTGGTCTTTGAGCCTCTTGGGTGCATATTGTAGTTGCAACGGGTCGGAGCTATACAAGTGAGCTGCTTTTCTTGTGGTTAGATATGTCAGGAACTCGTAAGTGAATGCTCTTCGTCTTCAGTACAGCGAAGGATGGTCGACGTAGTTGTCGTAGTAGTCGACTGGTTGACGTAGGGTCTACATTTTCCAATGATTTGTTGAGCAGTACCTGCGCAATTTTCGAAACCATCTTGAAGGTTATCGGAGTAAAACTAGTCTGTGGTTTTGAAGCACGTCCAATAAAGAAAGAGTTCATTTCCTTTCTGTTTGTCCATGCGACAGTTCATCTGGTTATTGTGCTTAGAACCTGTAGGTCCTCTAGATATGTCCCGAGCATTGCGTGAAAAATGCACGCAGGATGTTCGCAAGGAATCCACCTCAGATCTGATTATGAAAATTACCTTATCTTTCTGAACAAATGTCGTATAGTATTTCAGCATGACAGCTCCAGAGAAACTCCATCGGATATCTCCCCTTCTAAACCACATTGAGTTAATTAGCAAAATGGGGAAGTAGAATTTCTGGGTCGTTCTTGCAGTGGTCAAGAGTAAGATGCCTCCTAACTCTTTTAATATACCACTTGTCCAAGACTATGTGATATCTTCAATATATTTATAATCTCAGACGCCATGGAAGCATTTGGAATGAGTTCTCAAGAGCGCCTGCCAATTTCCCATGAAACCTTTCTTCCATGACCATTATGATTGCTTGTGTCATGGCCCCAAACTACTTATCACTCCTGTACGTCTTTCTGGTGCCAGCGTTATCCCCTGTAACAAGGGTACATGATGGTTTTTGAGTTAATGATTTCGGATCCACTGTGCCTGTTGGTCTTTCGGATTGATCCCTTTAACAGCTACCCTAGACATACTTGCCCTGACCCTGAATCTAGTTACACCAGTTCTGGCCTCATCCAAAAAGGACCTGAGTAGTGTCATTATTTCCACTATAGGGGTTGCCACCATAAAATCGACCACTATTCCAGCACTTTTTACCTCATCCACTATGGTACCTATGGAAGTGTCCGGGTCTCCAATTTTGGTAGATCGTGTGGAATGTAAAGCATTATTGTTTGAGTAGGATTTTGAAATAGAATATCTAAATGCTGAAAAATGCTGATTTTGGGTGTGTGAGGCATGGGGAGATTCTTTGATTTTTCGAACTGTTTCTCCACCACCAAACAAGAATTTTGAAGTTGTCTCGCGAGACTCGCTTATCGGCTGGCGGAATCAGAGTCTCGTTTTAAGTTTTTCCATTTGCCTCGGAATCCAGTGGATCGCGTCCCTCCACCCGATGCCCCCAAAGTCGCCGATAAAAACAATCTAATTCGAATTGTTTTTCCTCGAGGACCCGAGGACACCGGTTCTCCACCTGGACGTGAAACAAATGGAAAAACTCCATCCGCAGCGAAATAGCGCGCTTACAAAAAATAATTTAATACATAACGCCTCGTTACAATGCACTCAACAATGCCAATCAATTTGAGATAGAGCGATTAAGGATAGCCTATAAGAGATTCATGGTTAAAGAAATTGTAATTTTTAATCCAACCATTGGTAATATTTCAATGGATATAGTCGACTTCAAAAAAAGAAGGAGGTTTTCAATTCGATTGTATTCTTTTTATGTTTGTTACCTCAGAACTTTTGACTGGGTAAACCGATTTTAACTATTCTTTTTTTATTTGAAAGCCAGTGCTTCCTGTGTGGTCCCATTTTAATTTTAAGGAAACGGTTCATTTCTAAAGGGTTGAAAATTAAGGGATGAAATATTAATTTCTTATTGGATAGCTCGATTTTGATATATATTTTTTTTTGGTAGAACATTATTTTAAAATAATCTAATTTCCATTTTTATAAAAAACTCCACTCCTAAGTGGTTTAAAAATTAGGGATGAAATTATACGTACTGCTTTAGAAGCAGTTTAAAGTTCTAACTTTTTTTGTTGTTCGTTTAGTTGATGGTTTTAGTAACAAAGGTTAACTTAATGCCAATACGATAACATAATTAACTGATTTGTTCTGTCATAGATTTTATGAAGTACTTTTGGTATCTGGTTTTGTTGTAGTGGACGTTCGTATTAATAATGATAAATTTTCAACTTAATTTTCTAGTTTTAACTGCTGGGGAAGTGGGTGATCGGACTTGTGAAAAAAGTGAGTTTAGTGGTAAGAGCATCTTGGAAGGTCTTCAAAACATCTCTGACTTTTTGTTAATCCATTCATGATTTTTTGGAACCCCCGTATGGTTGCGGGAGTGATTTGTAGAATACAACCATGGTGATGTTCCTGCTTGTCGTAAAAGGCGACTAAATGGAACCCCCGCTCTGCCGAGCGTGGAGGACCGTGGATAGGAAAAAACGGCTCTTGAGTTTTTTTAAAACATTCAGAGACTGATAAAAAATTGTCACTTTTAGAAAATAAATTTTTATATTATCATAAATTTCAATGTTTTGAACTTTTTAAAGTATTTCCAATCTTTTGATGAAGAAGAAGCTTCCAACTTCTTCTATTATGGGTTTGAATGATGATCTTAGAAACAATTTCATTTCGATTTTTACCTTGAAATTTTGTCATTTATCATCTTGTATGACAAAATATTTCCAATTAGAGTTATTTTCTCCAATAAGGACATACCAAATGCGATTCGATGTTTATAAAATTATTTTTTTTTTTTTAATTTAGTTGTAAATGAATGTGGGATCTAACTTGAGAGAAAAGTAAGGTTAGGGATATCTTAGATGGTCATACCATAACACGTTTCTTTACCATTCTTTTATTAGTAAAACATTTTTCTAAGAAAAGTTTTTTGGAAGACAACTTGTTACTCATCTGCTTATAAAATGGTAATTTTCATCGATTATCTTTAATTTTTTATTATTATTATGGCAATATTTTATATCCTATTGTTACTAACAGAAGGGCTCTTATTTACTTTGATTTTTTTTTAAATAAAATTTAGCAATTATATATTTTTCCATCCACATTTTGTCATATTTGAATCAAATAAAACTATTAATCCTGTAAATGAAGCGAAACATTTTTATAAATGACATCATAATTACTTAGGTATGTTAAATTCTTTGGAATGGAACATCTAAATAGCCTATAATGTCAGCTTATTTGAGATAGAGGGAGTTTAAACCTTTGAGAGATTTAGGGTTAAAAAAATTAAGAGCTTCCAATTTTTTAGATTAACAGAAAACCTCGACGCTCCTTGGAAAATGTGTGATTAGATGTAAAAAGTAAGGTTGGGAAGTTCTTAATCGATGAATGAAAATTTTTATTTTAAAAATTCTATATTATTATCAAGAGGCAGGCATTCATTAAATTTGCAATGTAGTTCTGTCAAAGTACCAACTATAAAGATTTTTTTTTATTACTTTGATGCAGTGTTTAAATTTTTTATATCAAGATAGAACTTTCGTTAGTTTCGATTTTTCTGGACATTTCATTGTTTAAAAAATCAAAGTCTTATAGTTTTCAACTATAAACGTGATGAAGATTCCCGTTATAGGGATAGACTGATTTATAACATTTTTTTTTAGTTTAAAAACTTCTTCTATTTTTTCAAATAGGAGTTCCTCGAAAGTTTCTGTTTAGAAGGAACATTTTCTTACTTCGATATTAAACCTCTATAATTAAACAGAAAAGAAAGTAAGGATTCACTCAATTTGGAATGTGGTTTTGATGACGTAACCATTTAAAACATTTTTTAACTTTATAACTTATAAAATGGGTTGGTACTTTAAAGCACGTTTCTTTAAAGCTTTTTTTTTGATTTACGAAATATTTTACTTGGTTTTTTTAATCTGAGATGCTTTTAATTTGTCGTTTTACTTATTAATTAATAGTAATGGGTTATTAAAGCGTTACATCAAGCTTATTAATTTGTCAAATACATTTTTTTATCTAAATACATAGCATTTTTAGTTAATCAGGTATTTTAAAAAATTTATTATAAAAAAAAAATTATATCGTCTTTTTCTTTAGTGTCTCTAGTTTTAAACAGTTGAAATGTGTAATAGTTTTTATTTTATTTTTTACTTGTTGAAGACAATAATTTAGTTTTTACATATGTCGATTAGTAGTTAATTTTTTTAACGTTCTATGCTCAATGAAGAAAAAATGTAACGTTTAAAGCACATTTCTCGATTTTCTTCGAAATTTTTGTTGAATTTTTTAGTTGTTAAACTTTTTACATTTATTTCCGTAGTAAAAGTTGGTTTTACTGTTCCAAAATTTGATACAAAACATTGCCTTATAGTTTTGCAACTTTCTGCATTCTCGGTAGTAAACAATTTTTTTTATAGACATAGTCTATAGACCAAATTTTGGAATAATAGGTCGATTTGAAAAAAAAAAGCTTATACTGATCCCGCGATAGGCATTAGATAAAGAACAACTTAAAGCTAAGATCGTCATCTCAATAATCCAAGTGGAATTTTTTTTTGCCAAATATACATAAAACGTTAGGAAACCGTAAATAATTCGACCAAATTTTTATTCTACTGTATAATCTATTAAATAGTACTTAGACAAAAGCCTACTCATTGAAACTGATTTTTCCAAAAAAAAAAAAAAAAATTACAGTGATCTCGAGATACACATAAGGTATTGAAGAACAGATTTTTAATCAGATTTTAAATTATAGATCACCTCTAAAACAAAAGTTTTTAATCAAAAACCAATTGTAAAAATCCATAAAATCTAACTCAATTATGACTTTCCTAAAGAATAATCTATTGAAAGGGATTTTTTGGTTGAAAATCGAAATGTTTTCCTTTATATCTGTTTAAGTGAATGCTTTTAAACGATTTTTCAGAAACATTCAGTTTCATGTTGTTGCTAAAAACTTCGTATGTTAAACATTCTTGCAGAAGCTGTATTTGTATTCGAACTGTTGGCCTGTAAAGTTGACTCTTTTGCTATTACTTCCCTTTATTACCGCGACCAGGGGAGCGTCAGGCTTTTAAAGAAAGCCAGCACCTGCCTAGGAGCTGCCATTGCTATCTCGCTAGGCGTCATGTCCGTCTTTCCGAAATAGAAAGTGTCTGTTAAATTCTAAATTTGTATCCAAATCGATAAGCTAATAGAAGTTATGTTATCCGTCAAAGAAAAAAGAGTAACAGTTCTTATTATCAATTCACAATTTATTGATAACTTAACAATTTGTTAAATGTTCTGGACTTGAAATAGGATTATTTATGGTCAAACTCAATGTCGTTAATATTATATTAAAATATTTTTAAGTAGAGAAAATTATTTTGAAGTTTTTTCTTTGAAAAAATGTTTTCCTGTTTTTAAGTTTATCAGAAGATTTTTTGGAGTTTACTCTTTAAGACTCGTCAAGTTACGACTCGGTTAAGTTTTTCTTCATCCTTTTTTTTACATGGTAGTAATATTATGTCCATCTCCACGTTTTTGATTTTTGGTTTTTGATTTGTTGTCGAAGAGTATGTCTTAAAAAAAGATTTTAAGTAACTTTTACTAGTTTGTGACATATAACTGCGGCTTGTTGATTCTTTCAACTTCTATCGATTGAACCAGGATCCTTGGTTTATTTTTATATGATAGCAACTTACAGAAATATTATGGTTTAGATTTAAGTAACCTAAATTTGGTATTTTATAGATATATCAACAAAAGAGTTTTGCCTTTACTGTCTTGGAATTTGAAAGGAATTTTAATTTTTAAAGTTTTTTTTTGAAGTTATAATTTTAAATTTTCTGATTGTTTGTAAGAATGTTCTGATACGAGAATATAAAGGGTCAGTCTTAAATTTTTTTTTTCACTAAAGTCTTCACCTTCTTTTCTTCTTCTTCTTCTTATCCAACGCTCACGCTTGACATTTTTGTCATTCGGTGCCGCGCCGTCCAATAGAAGTTGGAGATCAGTTGGTTTTGGTTCTTTGGTTTTGGAGCTTGGGTTAAAGGGTTGGAGGTTGATTTAGAGCGGTGCCAGACTTTGCAAGGACGTCTGCTTTTTTAATTGCCAAGATACCAACATGACTGGGAATCTATTGTAGTGACAGGTGCCAACCTTTTTTAGCGAGACTGTCCAAGGCGGCTCGACATTTGTTGGTACGAACGTAATCGATGGGGTAGTTAGAGGATAGGGCTATTATCGAAAGTCTACAAATCACAAAGAGCTAATTTAACAAGAATCAAATCAATTTAGTTGGGGTTATTTTTGTTAAAAAATCGGGTTACATTTTTGGAAAAATAAGCCTTAAATCTTGATTTTCTTTGTACTTACCTGAGTATCTGATAGGTTTATGAATTTTCCTTCAAATATTTCCTTTTATAATGACATCTTTGTCTTGTTTCTTGGCTTGTTGTAGTCTTTAAATCGTTAGAATGAGAAAAATTCCTTTAAAGCTTCAGAAAAGATTTTTAAAAAAGAGGCTATCTTCGATTTATATTAGTTGAGATTTTTTTAGTAGAACGAACGTTTAAATGAAGATTTTCTTTTTAGAGATATTGTTGACTCTAATTTTCAGTTGGAAATTTTGTTTCGAACAAAATTTAAAATTTTTTTCTGTTTAAAAGTTTTTGGATGAACTCTTAAACAATGTTTCTTGACTTGATATCTTATAACTACTGCGATTGAAATAAAATTTTAAAGCTTTTTAAACTATTGAGAAATGCTAAAAAATTCCGCATTCCTTAAAAATTTCTTCGTATGGAAAATGAATTAAATCATATTTCGTTTAGTTCGGCATAAAAAAAAAATTTTAAATTAAATTGTCAATAGGGCTTTCAATACTATTTGATTTGTGATGCCTCAGAGTTGGTTTAGCTGGGAGCTTGACATTTTTTTTTTAATTTTAAAAACTATGGGAATTTAAAATAATTTCCTCCAAAAATTCTATTTGGTAACGTTGTTGTTTTTGTTTTGTTTCTAGGCGTATGTCTTGTAAATCGTTAGTCTGGGAAAATCATTTCCCTTTCTTGAACGCTTCAGATTAGATTTTTGAATGAAGAAACATTACAAAACGTTACTAAACAAAAATTTTTTGGGGAAAAGTTAAATTACTATTTTGGTGTGCGTGTTTTAAGTTTTGAATGATATGTTTTCATGAAAAAATGATATACGGTTTTTCGTCGAAACAAGTCTTGAAAATAATTTTATAAAAATCAGTTTTTGATAAAAATTTGAATTAATTTTGGGCTTTCATCTAGTTCAGAATATCGGGAATCTCGCTCGAAGCGTTTTCGAATTTTGTTAGGTTGGAGTACATTTTTTTTAAAATTGTCATTTATCATATGAATTAGCTAAAACTTTTAATTTTTCAATGATAATGAACGCTTGTAGGGATTTATTTGATATATAGAACCTTCATTAATAGAGTTCTGAGGTTACAACAAAGTATAAATGATTTAGTTCGAACTAAATTTCCTTCACAAATTTTGTGTTTTTGGTAACTACTAATCTCTTTGTTTTTTACCCGGTTTGTTTTGTCTTGTAAATCGTTAAACTGGGAGAATATGCTCTCTTCCTTTAATGTTTCAGATAAGATTTTTGATTGAAAAAAACATTGTGAAGTGCTACCAAACAAATTATTTTTGAAGGAAAAGCTTAACAACCATTTTGACGTGCGTTTTTTAAATTTACTTATTTAGGTTTTCCATTGACGGGATACTGTTTGATGAAAATCATCTTATTGTGCCATCATTCAATTGAAAATTAAGTTTTGGTTTTGTATATTAAATTTTTTTTTGAGATTTTTTGAATCAAAAATAAGTCAATTCTTGATGAAGTTTGAATAAATGTTTGGACTCTCAACAAGTTCAGAATATCGGGGATATCTCTCTCGAAGTGTTTACGCAAGTTGTGATAGGATTAAGTTATTTTCAAAGCTATTATTCGTTTGAATTTGTTATGATTTTTTTTTAATGAAAAATAGTGATGAATTTAAGTAAAAATTTATCTTTAACGAGGAACTTACATTAGGAATTCCGAAATTGCAGTTCAATGATGATTCAGTTGGGAAAAACATTTTCCTAAAAAATCCTTTTTGGTAACTTCTTCTTTGTTTTTCGTTGTTAATCGTTAGATTGGGGAAATTTTTTCCCTTCCTAGAACGCTTCAGATAAGATTTTTGACTGGAGAAACGTTACTTGGTGGTAGCAAACAAATAATTTTTGAGATACAGCTTAATAAATACATAAAATACGTGTTCTCGATTTGTAACACAGCATTTCTAATTAAAAATGTACTTTACCATGATAATAATCGTTACTGGAGTTATTTTTAGTGCCTTATAATAATGAAAAGTTATGTTTCTCTGAATTTCAAAAAATTATTTGTTGAAGAATTACTGGAATGGTATCTTAAACATGTTTATCGTCTTTATATATATCTTATAAATACCACAAAGTTAGTCAAATTCGTTAATTCTAAGATTTTTAAGTTAAAAAAAGTTAAAAGAAATGCTTCACTCCTTAAATCATCTTGGTTCAAACAAATTTCATTCAGTTTGTTTGATAATGGTTAATTTCGAAATTTATCTGAAAAGGAACTTGATTGGAGGTCTAAGATCTCATATTTTAAAATATTTTTTCTACAAAAATGTTCTTTGGATGGTGACGTTTTGTCTTGTTTCTTGGCTCGTTCTGTTTTGTATATCGATAGACTGGGAGCATGTGCTCCCTTCCTTGAACGCTTCAGATAAGATTTTAGATTGATGAAACAATTCAAAGCGTTATCCAACAAGTAATTTTTAAAGAAAAACATTTTAAAGTTTGCTTTTCAAGTTTTTGAGAGTAGTATTTTTTTATGAAATATAAGTACTTGATTTTAAATTTTTTTATGCTTGAGATGGGTATTGTTCAAAGTTAAATTGATTTTTTTTTTTTTGGTATGGCCTCTTTATTGTAGTCTTGTACTTTTTCTTCTTTTAGCAGAAAGTCAAGCTCGTTCCCCCCGCACTGCAGCCCTAGGCTTAATGTACTCCTTTTCAGCTCATGTATCCCTGTTGTAACAGTCCATTCAATAAGTCCGTAGGAACTAAGAAAAACAAAATTTTGACAAAACTCGATTTTATTATTCAACATAGTTACCTTCGAGGGCCATACAACGAGTATAGCGGTTTTCCAACTTTTCAATACCGTTTTTATAGTACCTACAATTTCTCTTTCTCGTCAAAATTGGCCTTAGTTTCAAGAATTCCTTCTTCATTGGACTTGATTTGCCTTCCAGCAAGCATTCCTTTTGAGATCTGAAAACAGGAAAAGTCGCTGGGGGCTAAATCTGGAGAATATGGTGGGTGGGTAAGCATTCGAAGCCCAATTCATTCAATTTTGTCATCGTTTTCATCGATCTGTGACATGGTGCATTGTCTTGGTGTGACTGAAAAATGCTTAGTATCGTCTTCAACAACACCCTACAAGGATACTTCCATATACCCTACATTTCATTCTATAGTATTAGGGATGACGGTTTATATCCATCGTTCTGGTCTGATGTATTTTTAGTATTGTTCCTATTTCTCTGTAGATAAAATTTTTTTTCTATCCTCAAGTTTTGTTCTTCAGTTTTCCAAAAGCGACACTTATTGACTCCCTTCGACTGCTGAATATTTTTTTAAAAAATCGTGCTTAAGGAGTAAAGTTCAGGCTCCTGTCAGAGCTCACAAACACAGTTTTGCATAAAATTTCTGATGTTTTTTTTATTACATAAAATTCGTAAATTCTAAGATTTTTAAATGTAAATCGTTAGATTGGGAAAATATTTTCCCTTCCTAGAACGCTTCAGATAAGATTTTTGACTGGAGAAACGTTACTTGGTGGTAGCAAACAAATAATTTTTGAGATACAGCTTAATAAATACATTAAAATACGTGTTCTCGATTTGTAACACAGCATTTCTAATTAAAAAAGTACTTTACCATGATAATAATCGTTGCTGGAGTTATTTTTAGTGTCTTATAATAATGAAAAATTTTGTTTCTCTGAATTTAAAAAAATTGTTAGTTGAGAAATTACTGGAATGGTATCTTAAACATGTTTATCGTCTTTATATATATCTTATAAATACCACAAAGTTAGTCAAAATCGTTAACTCTAAGATTTTTAAATTAAAAACAGTTGAAAGAAATGTTTCACTCTTTAAACCATCTTTGTTCAAACAAATTTCTTTCAGTTTGTTTGATAATGGTTAATTTCGAAATTTATCTGAAAAGGAACTTGATTGGAGGTCTAAGATCTCATATTTTGAAATATTTTTTCTACAAAAATGTTCTTTGGATGGTGAAGTTTTTTCTAAGATTGACGAAACAATTCAAAGCGTTATCAAACAAAAAATTAAAAAAAAAAAATTTTGAAGTTGGTTTTCAAGTTTTTGAAAGTTATCATTTTTTTCTTGGAATGGCGTTTTTATTGTATTCTCGTACTTTTTTTTTTCCTTTAGCGTAAAGCCAGGTATGGGCTCGTTCCCCTCGCACTGCAGCCCAAGACTTATTGTACTCCTATTCCCTGTTGTACAAGGATTCTCGCTTATTCCTAGTTCAGCATTTTTCCTAGCAAAAGCAGTCCCTATATTAAGTTTTTTTCGCAATTTGTACCTGTTTGGACGTCATTTATCCCATACAGATGTCGCCATTAGTTGCTTTAAATTATTAATTTCTTAGAATTAGATAATTTAAATTTTTGTCCTTTAAGAAACAATGCATTGAAGGAAAAGCGTTTTTTATATTTTCAATTGAACGCTTGATAACAATTTATTGAAGTATTTTTAAAATAGTCATAACAGTCTTATTTTTAAAAGAAATTTAAAACAAGTGTTTTCATTGTCCATCATGATCTTTTCATTTGACTGATTTATGGTCAGTTAAAATGTTTTCTTTGAAAATAATAAACAAGATCCAATCTGGAGTTCTCACTATGCTTTTGGAAAAATTATTTTTATAATTTTTCCAGGAAAATATTTTTCAGGAGAAATTTGTATCCGTGAATTTTCCAATCACTTCGTATTCATAAAAGGCATTTCATTGATATCAAAAATGTAAGAAATACCTAGTCGATATTCTTGTTTTTTTACGTAGTATTTAATAAGTATTTAATTTTATTTTTAAATTTCAAGCTACATTTTGAAGTTTTTGTGATTTTTAAGACTCGTTTATCCAAATAATTTTTACTTTGCTATGCTGTGAGAAAGAGTTTGATAGCTTTTAAATGAGAAAATGATTCTGGGTCGTTGCTTATAGTAAAAATAAGAATCGATTGGCATCAAAATTCTTAATAGGGTTTTGGTTGGTTTTTTAAAGCTGAACTCTATGAGAAGACATTCCATAATACATCAAATACTTTGTAGTTTTTTTTTTATATTTTCTTTTTTTTTATTAAGTAAATTTTTAAAATTACCGATTAGGAATTAAGTTTTATTTTGTCTTGAAGATTAATGTCTTATACTTTCTTAATTTTTTATATTTTTAGAGGAAGTTAACATTTCAAACTTCTTCTTACATTAGTTTTAGTAATGACTTTAGAAACAAGATTTTAGTTGATAGTATGACCGCAAGACCAGTGACCATAAGGCAGTGGAGGTAAGAAAATATGAATTCCTCCAATAAAAGTTAAACAATTTTAATTTTTGCAACCTGTTTCTTTTCTGAAAAAAACCACCATTAAGTGGATGGAAGTCTTTTATAAATCAGTACTTTTTGAAGTAAATGGATTTAATAAATTTAACTCCATTTTTGTTGGAGTTGCCGTTTGTTTAAAAGACAAATTTCTTCTGAATTATAATTGAAAACCTCCTCTGCTGCTTTGGAAGTATGCGACCAAGTTTAGTGAAATCTAAGAAGAACTTCAAAACATCTCTCTATCTGTCTTTTGGTTAATCCATTCATGCACTGAACTTCTGGAACCCCCGTATGGTTGCGGGAGTGATTTGTAGAATACAACCATGGTGATGTTCCTGCCTGTCGTAAGAGGCGACTAAATGGAACCCTCCGGGGGTAAGAAAAGATGATTCTTCAATCTTCTTAAAACATTCAGACACCGATTCAATCAGTCTCATTAGTAAAAGCTAAAACTAAAAAACCAAAACTTGGTTATTGGAATTTTTCACAAAAATGTTGAGGTTATGTGAAAAAAGTGTTAGCACAAAAGTTGTAGATCCCTTACTACCTACAACTTTGCTATTTAACTTTTTTTCATAGGACTTGTAGTTTTGTCGGAAATCGAGATAAAACGTTTCTAACCTTAAAAACACCCCCCCCCTTTTCCACTTCTCGACCTCAGATTGACCGTATGTTATTTTTTCTTTCATTTTTGTTATATTTTCTTTCTTTTTTTAAAAGGTTTCATTCTACTATAATTTTTTTGGGGCTTAAAAATTATCGACTTTGGTCTTTGATTCGTCAAAAGATTTTAACACTTTTTTGTCGTAAAATATTTTGATGTGTGAACATCTGAAAAATGCTTTTGAAAACTGATTTGGACTATAAGCTTTCTTTTTCTTTTTCTATTTTCCTACCTTGACGAACTATATTTTATAAATATAATTTCAAAAATTTTTTTTTCAATTTTTCAGTTAGCAATGGAACCATTGTTATTTGGTTGGTTTTGACATTTTTAAGGGAAGTTTTTCCTGGGAAACATTGTCTTATAATATTTAGACTTATTAGAACTTGAAGAATTTTTCGATTTAGGTTTGAAAGTATTTATGCAGTCTATTGAACTTGGGGTTCTTTAGATTTAAATTTGGTTTAGTTAGATGCTGATATATTGATTTAAATTTTTTGTTACGATCTAATTTTCATGTATTGGGTCTGATTTTTAGATCTGGATTTTTTATTTTCTTATTTTTTTATTTAATTATGGCTACAAGGAGGTGGTCTCAGGTGTTTCCAATACACTTTCGTCAGTTTTCAGAAGTGCTTTTGTAATTAACTTTGTAATATTACTCTTGCAGTTCATATTTTAAAAGGTGCACACTTAACCACAAAATTTAAAATTTTAATTAAATATTTAATATTATCTTTTAAAACGGTTTTATTATTAGGTTTTAACAATTTTTTTTTGTATATTTTTATGAAATAGTTTTGTTAAAAATATTTTTTTTAACAAAACTAATTGCATATGAAAAACCAGAGAAACATTTGTTTAAGTTTGATTTTATCTTTTTTAACGATCTAAAATATAATCAAAATATTTATCTTCATAAAACTTATGAAATAATATTAATTGATAGATATCCTGAGTTCCAACATTCGGATTTTTCATTTGGATAAGAGTAAGAAAAGTGAAACTGTTTTCATTGTTGTGTAAAATGTTTCCAGTTTTTCGATTTTTGAACTATTTTTTTTTTATTTTCGATGAAAATCATTGGTCTGCAATCACTCTAAAAATCTTAAGAATTAATTTTTTTAAAGTTTTTATTGTAGCTATTTTAAAATTAGTAGGAGTGAATTCATTAAATAACTATTACTATTTTTTTTCGATATTTTTATAGCACCTTTATCATTTAATTTTGTGATGAAATTTTTCTGAATCACCAATTCATAATTTTTTAATATGAAACTTTCCCATCAGGCTTTAGCTAAGCAAATATGATCAAATTTATATTTTACAATTGAAAGTTTTTAAATTTTTCTTGAATGTTTATAAATGAAATATTAATTATTTTAAAGCGATCTGATTTTGTGTCATCTGCTTTATTTTGTATAAGATTTTATGGGAATCAAACTGAATCGATTTAATAATTCGAAAAAAAAATTTAGATACAAATGTTTTTTTTTTTTTTGGGAAATTGAAAAAACTCTGGCAAACGATTTTAACTAATAACTTTGTTGAAAGCTGTTTGTGGTTTAAGAAGTTTTTCTATATATTTGATGACTTTTTAAAACATATTGAAAAGAAGTGAACATTAGGAAACAAATCTTGAGAAATTAATTTTTAGTGCTGCGACTTTGTACATCTATTCAAAAGTCTTATCATTTAGTCCTAGTCTTATTATTTGGAAATCAAAAAAGACAAGATCTGTTTCTATTCTATACATGGATTTTAAAAAATTATTATCAGCTTTTATTTTCCACTGTTCTAAAAGCTGCGTTTATTTCATCAAACTGAATCAAAGTTTCTTATGACATTAAAAATCAATGCAATTTTTTTTTATCAAATTGATTCAATTAGGACGAAATATTTCAACTGATAATATTTTTTGTGGTTGTTTTTGGGTTTCGACTTGCAATATGCTTATAGTTATCCAAATTATTTTTTTCTGTTAATCCAAATTTGATTACTTTTTAAAAGATATACTCTAAAGTGGTAGGCGAGAAATTCCAATTTGGGGATAAATCTTGAAAGTGGAATTTCTTAGTAGGGTAAGGTTACTTAAGTCGTACCTCATAAGCAGATAATGCTTTAATATTTATTGTTATTAAAATAATTCAAAACTTCACCTGTTAATGAATTTTTATTCATAGGAAATTAAAAGTCTATTTATACTGCTTGTATCTTTTCTTCATGATCTTTCATGTATTGATGATACACCTATGCTTTCGGTACGACTAAGAAATCTGTCACAAGTAGGGGAGACCGGGGCTGGTTGGCTAACTTTATGCAATGACGTTTTCAAAGTTTTAAACCTAAATCCTAAGATTATTTCAGTTTTTTATTTCTTCTTCTTCAAAAAATCTTACAAATTAGTGAGATGTTTTATTGAAAACTAAAGAATTTTTTTTTTTTTTTTGTAAGTCTAGTACTAGTTACTTCCTTAATTTTATTGATACTTAATAGGTCAGAATTATATTGATAGATGTCACTTTTTATTATTGCCAGCTGAGATACACCGTTAATAACTCTATATGGTGTAGGTAGTCTAATTTTTTTTTATGTAAAATTTACACTTCTATTTTTTCTGATCTATATATTGAGCTGTTTGCCCATAAAGAATTTTTATTTTTTTACTATTCTAAGAGCTGCATGTATTTAATAAAACTGAATCCATGTTATAATTCTGTGTATTAACTCCTTTCGTTAAATCTGAGTCAATTGCGTTTTAATATTCAATTGTATTAAATTAAGCAAAAACTTCACCAGTTAATGATTTTATATAATTGTTAAAAATTTAATTAACTTTAAAAAATGGAAAATCCCTTACAAACTAGAACTGTAACTCGGATTCTCTCATACCTGCTTTATGGGTTCTTTTATTTGATGGAAAGTTTACAAAAAAGTTTAGTAAACCAAACTGCTTTATAAGTTTTAATTCGTTGATAAAAAATTTATCACAAAAATCACATTTAAATCGCTCTTGTATTTACGGAATGAATCACTTAGAAACAAATACGCTCAGTTTTTATATAGGCAAACCAAAAAGTTCTCGAACATTCCAGAAATTTTGATAAAAATCTTTAAAAACGTCCAAATCTTTGGCTCTCAAAAATGAGAGAATCAAATGTTCATTATCAGAATTTCCATTGAAAAAACTCGTAGGGTTCCATTCTTTTTCATCGCTCTTCGTTTTCTCTATCTTTATTCGATACAATAGATATGATAGTTAAAATATCTTCATCGGTACAATTAAGGATCTTAGTCGTAGAACTTTTATCACCTATAGTGAAAATCGTACAAATACTAATTTTTTAGTTATTAGTTTCAAATTTTTGAACTTTAAATTAAATTTTTAATTTTTGAAGAAAGAACATTTATGGGCTTTAATTTTAACATTAATTTTAAACATTTCATGGATTTTATAATTTTTTTACGTCACGATCTTCTTTATATAGTTGACATAATCATGATAAGACAAAAGAATTTGCCACTAGGACGATTTCAGCAAGAACATCTTCAAAGTTTGAAACCAAAATCCTGAGATTTTCATCAACTTTTATACCATTTGACAATGTCTAAATAATTACCAGGAAACCATAAAAATAGAAGATAACAAGAAAAATAACTTAGGGATTAAATTTTTGCATAGACACACTTTTATTGAATACTGGGACGAGTATTGCTTGTGAATTATTGTATCTTGTGACTTAATAGGTCAGAATTACGCTGTTGGATTTCTAGCTGTATTGGTACGGAGGTACGACTTAGGAATTCGTATTTTACATCACTTGTTTTATTTTTTGGAAAAGAAAGAACTTTATGTCTTTGAGCATAATATTTAGTTGGTTGGTTTTCGTTCTATATATTGAATTTTTTTGATTATTATTATCTTTTATTTTTTGTATTTATAGAGCTGCGATTATTTAAAGAAATTGAATCTATTTGATATTTTTTTTCGATCAAAAAAAACATGTAAAAGTATTTTTTCTTGAGATACTGAGAAAATATGGAAAATGTTGCTAAATACTTACCAGATATTCAACTTTTAGTTGATTGCTTTTAAGTTGTAATAGAACATAGTTCTATTGAGTTTGTGAGCAAATGAACTCTAACAATAAGTTAAAATTCTGAAAATCTATTTTAAGTCGTACTTTTGGAAATGAAATTAAATTTTTTTCATATTATGTTCTTGTTTACTTAGTAGATTTTTATTGTGAAAATTTTTTTTACAATGTTTCATCACGAAACGTTGGTCAACTAAGTTGGGAAAATTTTGAGAAAATACTTTAACTCAAAAAAATTGTTTTAAATAGTTTATGGTTTATAAGTTGTATAATGTTTTTGTTAGTAAATTTCTTAGGTTTTTCCATTCTTTTTGTGGCATTGAAAAGTACACTAATCATACTGTTTGGTACTCTTTGGTACGAGTATGTAGTCTATGTAATCTACATTTGATGTAGTCTTATATATAAATTGAAACAGCACTTTAACTTTCACTTATAAGTACCAACTTTTTTTTAAATTTGTTTCTTTTTATCAGTTCTTATTTTCTATTATTGTTAGAATTGTTTGCATATAACCGAACTGAATTTATTTAAGAAATTTTAAAGACTTTAATTATCTTTTGCGGTTTCCGAGTGATATGATTCTTTTGTGGTCCCACAACAAATTGAAGATTTTTAAATATCATACTTTTTTGTCTTCAAAATTTTATCTGAAGAAAATTTTTTGGATGACATCTTAACCAATGTTTCTTGACTTGATAATTATAACTACTGCGAATGAAATAAAATTTTAAGACTTTTTAAGCTATTAAGAAATGCTAAAGAAACGCATCCCTTAAAAAATTCATCATATACCAAATGAATTAGTTCACATTTCGTTTAGCTTAAGTCAATGCTAAATTTTTAAAAAATTAATCTCAAAGACTCCGAGCTGGTTTAGCTGGGAGCTTGAAATATTTTCTTTTTAAAATTTTTGGGAATTTAAAATATTTTCTTCCAAAAATCCGATTTGGCAACGTTGTGTTTGTTTTGTTTGTTGACTTGTTGTGTCTTTTAAATCGTTGGTCTGGGAAAATCATTTCCCTTTCTTGTACGCTTCAGATTAGATTTTTGATTGAAGAAACATTACAAAACGTTGCCAAACAAAAATTTTTTTTGGGGAAAAGTTAAATTACTATTTTGGTGCGCGTTTTTTAAGTTTTGAATTTGAAAATCTTGAAAATTGTGTCAAAAAATTAGTTTTTGATAAAAATTTGAATTAATTTTGGGCTTTCATCTAGTTTAGAATATCGGGAATCTCGCTCAAAGCGTTTTCGAATTTCCTTAGATTGGAGTACTTTTTTAAAATTGTCATTTATCATATTAGTAAGCTAAAACTTTTAAGTTTTCAATGATAATGAACGCTTGTAGGGATTTATTTGATATATAGAACCTTCATTAATAGAGTTCTGAGGTTACAACAAAGTATAAATGATTTAGTTTGAACTAAATTTCCTTCACAAATTTTGTGTTTTTGGTAACTACTAATCTCTTTGTTTTTTACCCGGTTTGTTTTGTCTTGTAAATCGTTAGACTGGGAGAATATGCTCTCTTCCTTTAATGTTTCAGATAAGATTTTTGATTGAAAAAAACATTGTGAAGTGCTACCAAACAAATTTCTTTGAAGGAAAAGCTTAACAACCATTTTGACGTGCGTTTTTTAAATTTACTTATTTAGATTTTCCATTGACGGGATACTGTTTGATGAAAATCATCTTACTGTGCCATCATTCAATTAAAAATTGAGTTTTGGTTTGATATATTAACATTTTTTTTGATTTTTGGATTCAAAAGTTAGTCAATTCTGGATGAAGTTTGAATAAATTTTTGGACTCTCAACAAGTTCAAAATATGAGGAATATCTCTCTCGAAGTGTTTACGCAAGTTGTGACAGGATTATGTTATTTTCAAAGCTATTATTCGTTTGAATTTGTTAAGATTTTTTTTTAGTGAAAAATAGTGTTGAATTTTAGTAGAAATTTTTCTTTAACGAGGAATTTATATTAGGAATTCCGAAATTGCAGTTCAATGACGATTCAGTTGGGAAAAACATTTTTCTAAAAATCCTTTTTGGTAACTTCTTTGTTTTTCGTTGTTAATGGTTAGATTGGGAAAATATTTTTCCTTCCTAGAACGCTTCAGATAAGATTTTTGACTGGAGAAACGTTACTTGGTGGTAGCAAACAAATAATTTTTGAGATACAGCTTAATAAATACATTAAAATACGTGTTCTCGATTTGTAACACAGCATTTCTAATTAAAAAAGTACTTTACCATGATAATAATCGTTGCTGGAGTTATTTTTAGTGTCTTATAATAATGAAAAATTATGTTTCTCTGAATTTAAAAAAATTATTTGTTGAAAAATTACTGGAATGGTATCTTAAACATGTTTATCGTCTTTATATATATCTTATAAATACCACAAAGTTATTCAAATTCGTTAATTCTAAGATTTTTAAGTTAAAAAAAGTTAAAAGAAATGCTTCACTCCTTAAACCATCTTTGTTCAAACAAATTTCTTTCAGTTTGTTTGATAATGGTTAATTTCGAAATTTATCTGAAAAGGAACTTGATTGGAGGTCTAAAATCTCATATTTTGAAATATTTTTTCTACAAAAATTTGCTTTGGATGGTGACGTTTTGTCTTGTTTCTTGGCTCGTTCTGTTTTGTATATCGATAGACTGGGAGCATGTGCTCCCTTCCTTGAACGCTTCAGATAAGATTTTAGATTGACGAAACAATTCAAAGCGTTATTCAACAAGTAATTTTTAAAGAAAAAAAATGGAAAAAGTTTTTCAAGTTTTTGAAAGTAGTATTTTTTTATGAAATATAAGTACTTGATTTTAAATTTTTCTATGCTTGAAATGGGTATTGTTCAAAATTAAATTGATTTTTTTTTTGGAATGGCCTCCTTATTGTAGTTTTGTACTTTTTTCTTCCTTTAGCAGAAAGTCAAGTATAAGCTCGTTCCCCTCGCACTGCAGCCCTAGGCTTATTGTACTCCTGTTCTGCTCATGTATCCCTGTTGTAACAGTCTACTCAATAAGTCCGCAGGAGAAAGAAAAATTTTTTTTGACAAAACTCGCTTTTATTATTTAACATAATTGCATTCGAGGGCCATACAACGAGTAAAGCGGTTTTCCAACTTTTCGATACCGTTTTAATAGTACAATTTCTCTTTCTCGTCAAAATTGGCCTCAGTTTCAAGAATTCCTTCCACATTGGACTTGATTTGCTTTCCAGCAAGCATTCCTTTGAGATCTGAAAACAGGAAAAAACGCTGGGGGCTAAATCTGGAGAATATGGTGGGTGGGTAAGCATTCAAAGCCCAATTCATTCAATTTTGTCATCGTTTTCATCGATCTGTTACATGGTGCATTGTCTTGGTGTGACTGAAAAATGCTTAGTATCGTCTTCAACAACACCCTATAAGGATACTTCCATGTACCCTATTTTCATTCTATAACATTAGGGATGACGGTTTATATCCATCGTTCTGGTCTGATGTATTTTTAGTATTGTTCCTTATTGTCTGTAGATTAAATTTTTTTTTTATACCTTCAAATTTTGTTCGTCAGTTTTCCAAAAGCGACACTTATTGACTCCTTTCGACTGCTAAATATTTTTCAAAAAAATCGTGCTTAAGGAGTAAAGTTCAGGCTCCTGCCAGAGCTTACAAACACAGTTTTGCATACAATTTCTGAAGTTTTTTTTTTAATTTTATTAAATAGTCTTGGAATATTCACTTTGATAAAAACTTAACAGAAAAATCCTTCTAAAATTATTTCTTAGTACTAATATAGATTAAAAAGGCTTAATATTTGAGGATGAGCCTTAAGATTTTGCTACCGACTAGGTAGCTCTAAGAAATTTTTTGTTCTATATCTAAATTTCACTATATCAAACTGATCAGGGACAACCCCTGGAAAACATTTTATAGTAGTATTGATATAGTATAAATATAGATATGTGGTATAGTATTAATATTTTTAACAATTACAAATTTTGCAAGTTCAAGTATTTAAAGAAAATTATCTCATTTTAAAGTTTATAAAATGTTTGTTGACGGTGTTTCAAAATATATTAATAGGTGATGTATCTTTGGTTGAAATATAAATGATCAATTAAAATAAAAGGTTTCATTTTCATTGACAAATTTAACACCAAATTGAATATTGATTTTTAAAGTTTTAACTTGGATTCATTTGATAAATTCAAACGACTTTGTCTACAGGCATTGAGATATTTGTTGTACTTTCAAGTACCAAATCTTAAATTTTATTTGATAGATTTAAAGATTTATACTCGTTAAGTTAGGTAACAAAAGGATAATTTTGGATTTGGTGGAATGTTGTAATTTTTATCGGATATAGTTTTTCAAGTTTGAAACTTGAAAAATTTGTGATCTTATTTAATTTTTTTTTAATTATTTTAATATGGTTAAGAGGTTACTCACGTCTAGATATTGTCCACCGTTTGAAACATTCAGATTGTATCAGACCAGAAAGATTTTGTTTGGTTATAAGTATATTTATAAAACGTGGATGTACATAACCTCATTGTTTCTACATGTATGTAAAAGCATAGACGAATGTTGATACAGGTTGATAAACAGCCTTTTTGTGTTTTGATTGGTGAATTTAAAGTGTGGGTTCCTCTCTTATAGAGGCATTGAAATCTTCTACATATGATACGTTTGATTTTTTATTTTGTAGTTGATAGATAATATGTTCTATCTTAAAAATTTGTCAGGTTTTTTTTCTATCGAAGAGTTTTAGGTACTTTTTATAATGGTTTTGATATCCATAGCATGGGTTAATTAAAAATTACGTAGCGGTACATACAAATTTGAATATTACCTCTATATTTTTGTTTTATGTTGTCAGCATTTACAGTCATTCGGAAGTAAAGCAACAATTAAAATACCAAAAATAAATGTTGAAATCAAAACGTAAAGCATAATATTAATCATTAAAATATGTCCTCCCCCTCTATATCAATGTTAATGTTTTCTTCCTGATACAACAACTTAGTTCGGATTATTAAAAAATTAAATGAGGTTTAAAGAAAATATACAAATATGCTTCAACAGTCAAAAAGTTAATGATAGAATTATTAATATTTGAAAATAGATCCAGGAATTTTTAGGTGTATCAATTTTTTTCATATATAACTTAATTTTTTTGTTTTTAAGGGATCATTTTTTGATTATTGTTTTTTTGTGTAAGACGATTACTTTCTACATCAAATGGACTTGAAGTGTAATAATTCTTTCTGTGTTTTCAGTTTGATTTAATTTTTGTAAATTAGGTTCCTTGAACATTTTGAGTCATTATATGAACATTTTTTTATACTCGATCCAACTGTGACTACTTTGCAATTGTTTGATAGCAAATTTTATGTTTTTAAAAGTTTTTACAAGTTTTCCTTTTACTATTTTCCAGTTGATAGGAAAATTGGAGATTTAAATCTTCCTTTGACTGTATACAACAGTCCTCTCGATGTTCAGTGACGTCCAAGCTCTCTGTCAAAGGATTATCGTGGAATTACTAGTTCTAAGAGACCTTAAATGTTTAATTTTAACCAATTTATAGTTTGCATTTAATGCAAATTGCATTCTTCTTTAAGGAATCTTTCTATCATTAAATTCTTCTCAAAAAACTACATCTGAAATCAATTTATTCTTAAATTAAACTTTAGTAGTATTTATTCAAACATGACCTTATTTTAATCGCGTGTACTTTTTGACCCACTTATTGAGTACCAAAGAAATATCAACTGTATTCCTACAATATTTTTCTTCTAAAATGGCTATCTTAGTATAGTTTTCTTGAAGTTCAAACATTCGATTTGTATTTTTGTTCTTGTAGATTTTATGGTACTACGTCTTTTAAAAGATTGACAGACATTTTATTTGAAACAAATAAAAAAAAATTAATTTGATTTAAATTTTTCACTTTGATGTACTTTTCCAATCAAAAGTTAAATTTAACTTCTTTTTTTCGTTGTAATTGCACCAATGGCTATAATCATGGGTGCTTTAATCAATAGGTGCTTCGTGTCTTCAGTTTGATTTAGTTTTTGTGTGAGGTAATTTTTATTTGTTGGTTTCTTTGATCATAACTTGAACCAATAATTCTTATAATTTCTATGGTCCTCTTTCGATAAAGTACAATAATTTTTTTGTATTTAATACGTCATGTCTGGGCGAATTTTTTTTCAAAGAAAAGTTTAACTTTGCTTAATTAACGTTTATATTCCAATATTGAATGTATTTCATTTAAAGCTTGAAATACCTTGCCGCAGAGTTTTTTCTTTCTTTTTGTACAACTTGTTTCAGTGACAAAAGGGTCGGGGTACCCGCAAGAGAATGAACTTGTGGGTCATCCTAGTGTGTCCGGTTCTAAGACAAGTAAAGGCCACCTCCTCTTGTCTTTTTCGATCACCGAAGAAAGTCAGTGTTTCCACTTTTGGCTTTATTTGGTGAAGAAAATCAAAAGTTCAGTACCATTCCTGCTGCCAATTTCACGAGTTTTTGCTTCACATAACTAATGGTATCTTTGTAGGTCACTCTCTTGTCCCAGACACCGTCTTTAGTGTCCCACTTGGCCAGGGTGTCAACCTTCTCATTTTCTTCGATTCCTCCATGGCTGGGTATCCACATTAGTAGTAGCCATGGTCCCAATTGTTGGATCAAGGATCGGATGTCGTCAACTAGTGGTTGGATCCTTCAAAGCCATTATTGAACTGAGAGAGTCTGTGCAAACAATAAAGCGATCAGGCAGCTGACTTTAAGTTTGTTTATGAAGCTTACACATTTTGTTTTTGATTCAACAATCACCTGTTAAGGGCTTAATTTTTCTTGTAACTTTGATAATAATAATTTGTTAAATATTGATATCCAAATGTGATCGAAATAAATTTTTTATTTCCATTTAAATTGTGAGGGTTGAAATCCTTGTCCTGATATTCGAAGATTTGAAGCTCAAGAGCTTGCACGTGTTAAAACAGATTTGTCGGAGCTTTTCAAAAAACTCTTGGTTGTAATTTTTAAAACATGATTATAATCAGTTCTTTCTTGGGGTTAATCAGGGTTTTCTTCCAAAAATTTTTTTCTCAACAAAATTTTTATTGGTTCATAACAAAATGACCGAAAAAATGTTCAAATAGTTTTTAAGTATTATCTACCAAAAATCGTAAAAAAATTTTTGTTAGCTCTCGCTTAGAATGTTTGAGTTCAGTTGTTAACAGGACTAGGCATTTTAAATTACTTGTGTTTAGATGGTCTGGGAAATTGTTAAATTTTTCTTTCTTGAATGCTTTAGGTAAAAGAATTGGATAAAAGATGAACGAAACTTAAATATCGAATTTTTTTTTTGAACGGGTGATTTCTAAGATATTTTTGATGGTCTTCGTTTGAAACGAATTTTCATTAAAATGTTGAACTTTTTTTGAGTTGAGATTTTTTTTTTCAAACGAGACTCGTTATTGTTGTTGAATTTTAGTTAATTTCTTCTGGAAATTTTGAATGTCTTTGATTGTTTTTCTTATTTGATTGTTACAAAAAAAGATTTCTACCCTTCTCACCATAGAAGAAATCTTGTCAATTAGACTTGTGGAAAAATTGTTGTTAGAAAATTTCGAGTTAAGTTTACAATGGGGCTTGGAGTGTTAAAGTACTTGTAAATGTAAAGACTGGGATATTATATTCTCTTTCTTGAGTGCTTAAAGAAAAGATTTGAAAGATAGAAAGCTCTATTGGAACTTAACTTGGAAATCGCAGTTAACATTTTGAGATATTCTAGTAGTTTTATGTTTAAAATAAATTTTTTGTGGTTAAAGTTTCAAAGCTTAAGCTTTGTTTTAGTATCTTGAGTTTTCTAGGAAATAATTCCTAGTTATAATCGTTATAAGTGTGCCAATTTTTATAAATTTTTTGAAAGACCCATTGTTGATACTAAACTAAAAATTTTTTTAAGGATTTATGATGAAATCTCTTTGGTTGAAGAAGCTATAACATGGCACAAACTGTGCTTTTGAAATTTTTGGAAACGGAAGCTCAAGCAAAGTTTTCAATGGAACTTGGAATATAAGACGACTTGTGTTTAAATGGTCTGAGGAACTATTTTCCCTTACTTGAACGCTTTTAGTAGAACATCGTATTGAAAACGACTTGATGGAGCTTCACTAAAGTAATTTCATGCTAAAAAATATTTTATTTTTCTTAAGACATCTCAAATTTCACATTCCATATCTAAAAGAAGTTGAATTATAGTTTAAATAATTTATTTATTTCTCGCTCTTGGAAGGCTTTAATCTTAAAATGGCTCTGGCTATTTTGCTTTTTGAAATGCTTCAAAAAAAATATAAATAACAAGTTTTGTATTTGAAATTTAGGCCCTTTTGTTCCATCGGAAAAAAGGCAATATTAAAAGACAAAACTTATAAAACGTTGACTATGAAAATTTTTTGGAATCAAAGGTTCAAGCAAAGTTTCCAACTCAGCTTGGAATGTAAAACGGGTTGTATATCGATGGTTTGGGAAATAATTTTGCCCTTTCCTGAACGATTTTAGAAAAGAATTAGACAGAATGAAGCCTTGTTGGAGCTTTGCCTTGATGAGTAAGTGATTTCTAAGAAACTAAAGGTTAAAAAAATTTGCAATGCAATTTTATGGTTTCTAATTGGATTGTTTAATTTTATATTTCTACTTCTTCTCACCCAAATCGTTTGGAAATAGAACTTTAAGTTTAAAAATTTGATAAGATTCTCATTTACAAGTTTTTGCCGGAGTTTCCTAGTTGAAGTTGAATCACTATTGTTTAGTGTGGTTTTTATTTCGAAAAAAGAAGCCATAACATGGCACAAAGCAGTGCTTTTTAAATTTTTGGAAACGAAAGCTCAAGCAAAGTTTTCAATGGAGTTTGTAACGTAAGGAAACTTTTTGTTTAAATGGTCTGAGGAACTATTTTTTCCTTCCTTGAACGCTTTAAGTAGAGCATCGGATTGAAAACAACTTGTTAGAGCTTTACTTTAGTAATTTTATGCTGCAAACTAATTTTTTTTTTTCTTAAGACAACTCAAATTTCACATTCCGTATCGCAGATCTTTATGAAGTTGAATTAAAGTTTAAATAATTGATTTTTGAAGGCTTTTACCTTAAAATGGCTAAGTAATTTCATGCTAAAAAATATTTTATTTTTCTTAAGACATCTCAAATTTCACATTCCATATCTTGAAGAAGTTGAATTATAGTTTAAATAATTTATTTATTTCTCGCTCTTGGAAGGCTTTAATCTTAAAATGGCTCCGGCTATTTTGCTTTTTGAAATGCTTCAAAAAAATATAGATAAGAAGTTTTGTATTTTAAATTTAGGCCTCTTTGTTCCGTCGGGAAAAAGGCAATATCAAAAAACAAAACTTATAAAACGCTGAGTTTGAAAAAATTTGTAAAAAAAAAGTTCCATTAAAGTTTCCAACTTGGCTTGGAATGTAAAAGGGCTGTATATCGATGGTTTGGGAAATAATTTTTCCCTTTCTTGAACGCTTTTAGAAAAGAATTAGACAGAATGAAGCCTTGTTGGAGCTTTGCCTTGATAATTTTTCGTAAGAAACTAGAGGTTTAAAAAAATTTGCGATGCAATTTTATTATTTCTATTCTGATTGTTTAATTTTATATTTCTACTTCTTATCACCCACATCGTTTGGAAATAGAACTTTAAGTTTAAAAATTTGATTAGATTCTCATTTACAAATTTTTGAAGGATTTTAGCCTAGTTGAAGTAAAGAATTTTTAATAATTCTTAGTGGAGCTTTGGTTTAAGTTTCTTTAAAGGATCAACTATGCATAGTTAAATCTTAATTTTTTATATACAATTTCACTATTGTTTAGTGTGGTTTTTATTTTGAAATTCTACATTTTACATCCTGTACTCCAGATCTTTTGGATGTTAATTAGCTTATATAATTGATCAGTTTTTGTAAGATTTAAATCTTAAAATGTCTTTGGCTATTCCTTAAAATCTATGAAAAATATAGATGAAAAAATCGTCCTAAAATCTTTATTTTTTTTATAAGAGCCCAGCTGCTAATAAACCTAAAAGAAGTTTTGTTTTTCTACCCATTTTTATTTTTAAATCCATTACACCGAGAAAAAAACATTATCAAAAGGCAACACTTATGAAATGGTGATGTTTTTTCAATTTTTAAGAACAAAGGCTCAAGCAAAGTTTCCAACTCGGCTTGGAATGTAAAAGGGCTGTATATCGATGGTTTGGGAAATTATTTTTTCCTTTCTTGAACGCTTTTAGATTAGATTAAAAAGGATAAAGCCGTGTTGGAACTTTGCCTTGATAGTTTTTTGTAAGAAACTTATTTAAAGTAAAAATTAAATATTCCATTTTTACATTTACAAATTGTTGCCGGAGTTAAGCCTTTTAATGTCTTCTCCATATTTTTTCGGAGCCTTGGATAAGATTTTTTCAAATGATAAACTATAATTGAATTACTTATATAAAAACAATTTAAATTTAATTTCTTCAAATAATTTAAAATGGGTTGTTGAGGATTTATATTAACATAAACTTGAGAAAAAAATTTTTTTAATTTTTTTTTGTTGGTAAAAAAAGTCTTAGCTGAGCTTAAAATGTGGAATTTTTTTTATAATTAATTAATATAATATTAATTTAAATAAAAATTAATTTTTTCTAGGAATAATTATTTTCGTTTTTTTTTTTTAAAGCTTTTAGTACAGAATCTGAAAAATAGAGCTTTGTTGAAACTTTGCCATGAAAATTTTATTTTAGAATCGAATTTTTAAGTGACGACTTTGAAATATTATTTTCCAAGACATTTCATTACTTCTAAGTTTGCTGTTCATTTTCATATCTCAAATTTTACTTTAAATAATCAAATATTTTAGAAATTGAATTATAATTTACGTAGGTGATTTATGCATATTTTTGGGGAAATGAAGCCTTAAAATCTATTGGTCCCTTTTTATTCTTTATGATAAGATTCGAAAGAAAATTTTTTGTTGGGAACAATAATGAAATTATAAAATGTTCATTTAAAGTTTTGTCGTTTTGTATAACTTTTACAGATGTGTAACATCTTTGCTAAAGAATTTGATGACAGAAAATAATCTTATTGGAACTTTGCCTTGTTTTTTTTTGTAAGTAATTATTTTTATCGCAAGCTTTGAAAATATTTAAAAACATTTTTCGATGCAATTTCAACGATTTAAATCTTCATGATTACTTTGCTATATCAGATCTTTTAGAAAGTGATTTAAAGCTCGAATTGTAGACTTTTTTTCTTTTCAAGTTTTACAACACCTGGGCTTAAGTATCCCAAGAGAAGTTTTTTGAAAGAATATTTCAAGAAAGAAACAGTTGGAGCTAAGATTTCTTACCAACGGACAACTAAAAATTTAAAACACTTTTTGTTATGAATTCTCTATTTTTGGCGATAAGGGCTTAAAGCTGAGTTTTCAATCGGGCTTGAAATGTTTTATTGAAAACCTATTTTTAGTTAACATTTTTTTTTCAACATTTCACGATGATTTTTTTCGATACCATTACATTGTTTCAAAGCTAAATGTTCACTATGATATCCTCAAACTGTTTGGAAAATTATTAGAAGTTTTTTTTAAGAGTTAATTTTTCTTTTAGATTTATTAACAGATTGTAGCTTTAGAATGTTTTATGATGAAAGTAAACCTTAAATTTTTTAAAAATTGCATTTATTTAATGGATTTTACATTCGTTTATGACGCTTACAAACGACGAGTGCTTAATTTTTCTTGTAACTTTGATAATATAGTGTGTTAAAAGTTGATGAATATAAGGGAACTTGTATTTAAATGGTCTGAGGAACTATTTTTCCCTTCCTTGAACGCTTTTAGTAGAGCATCGAATTGAAAGCGACTTGTTGGAGTTTTACTTTAGTAATTTCATGCTAAAAACTATTTTTTCTTCCTTAAGACATCTCAAATTTCACATTCTAGATCTTTATGAAGTTTAATTATAGTTTAAATAATTGATTTATTTATCATTTTTGGAAAGCTTAAACGTTAAAATGGCTCGAGCTATTTTGCTTTTTGAAATGCTTCAAAAAATATAGATAAGAAGTTTTCTATTTTAAATTTAGGCCCTTTTGTTCCATCAGGAAAAAGGCAATATTGAAAGACGAAACTTGTAAAACGTTAAGATTGAAAATTTTTTGGAATCAAAGGTTCAAGCAAAGTTTTCAACTTGGCATGGAATGTAAAAGGGCTGTATATCGATGGTTTGGGAAATAATTTTTCCCTTTCTTGAACGCTTTTAGAAAAGAATTAGACAGAATGAAGCCTTGTTGGAGCTTAGCCTTGATAATTTTTTTAAGAAACTAAAGGTTAAAAAAAAATTTGCGATTCAATTTTATTATTTCCAATCTGATTGTGTAATTTGATATCTCTAGTTATCACCCAGATCGTTTGGAAATAGAACTTTAAGTTTAAAAACTTGAATTGATTCTCATTTACAAATTTTTAAAGGAGTTGAGCCTAGTTGAAGTAAAGAATTTTTAATAATTCTTAGTGGAGCTATGGTTTAAGTTTCTTTAAAGGATTAACTATGCATAGTTAAATAATATATTTTTTTATAAAATTTCACTATTGTTTAGTGTGGTTTTTATTTTGAAATTCCACATTTTACATCCTGTACTTCAGATCTTTTGGATGTTAATTTAGAGCTTATATAATTAATCAATTTTTGTAAGATTTAAATCTTAAAATGTCTTTGGCTATTTCTTAAAATCTATGAAAAATATAGATAAAAAAATCGTCCTAAAATCTTTAATTTACCTAAAAGAAGTTTTGTTTTTCTTACAACCCATTTTCATTCCTAAATCCATTACACCGAGAAAAAAACATTATCAAAAGGCAACACTTATAAAATGGTGATGTTTTTTCAATTTTTAAGAACAAAGGCTCAAGCAAAGTTTCCAACTCGGCTAGGAATGTAAAAGGGCTGTATATCGATGGTTTGGGAAAGAATTTTTCCCTTTCTTGAACGCTTTTAGAAAAGAATTAGACAGAATAAAGCCTTGTTGGAGCTTTGCTTTGATAAATTTTTTAAGAAACTAAAGATTAAAAAAATTGCCGATGTGATTTTTAATTTGATTAAATTCTCATTTACAAATATTTGAAGGAGTTGAGCCTAGTTGAAGAAAATAATTTTTTTAAATTCTTAGTGGAGCTTTGGTTAAAGTTTCTTTAAATGATCAACTATGGATAGTTAAATCATAATTTTTTTTATATCTTTTGGAAGATAATTTATAGGTTTTACAATTAATCAATTTTTATAAGATTTAAATCTTAAAATACCTTGGACTATTTTTTAAAACCTATGAAAAATTTTGATGAACAAATCGTCTTAATATCTTGATTTTTTTTTATAAAAGTCCAGTTTCTGATATACCTACCTAAAAGAAGTTTTGTTTTTATTACAGCCCATAGCCATTCCTTAATCCTTTAAACCGAGTAAAAACATTATCAAAAGGCAACACTTATGAAATGGTTATGTTTTTAAAATTTTTGAAAACAAAAGCTCAAGCAAAGTTTTTAATGCGGCTTGGAATGTAAAAGGGCTGTATATCGATGGTTTGGGAAATTATTTTTCCCTTTCTTGAACGCTTTTAGAGTAGATTTAAAAGGATAAAGCCGTGTTGGAACTTTGCCTTGATAGTTTTTTTGTTAGAAACTTATTTAAAGTAAAAATTAATTATACCATTTTTACATTTACAAATTTTTGGCGGAGTTAAGCTTTTTAATGTCTTCTCCATATTTTTTCGGAGCCTTGGATAAGAATTTTTGATAAACTATAACTGAATTACTTATATAAAAACAATTTAAATTTAATTTCTTCAAATAATTTAAAACGGGTTGTTGAGAATTTATTCTAACATAAACTTGAGGAAAATTTTTTTTTTTATTTTTTTTGTTGGTAACAAAAGTCTTAGCTGAGCTAGAATGTGGAAGTATTTTTTATAATTAATTAATATAATATCAATTAAAATAAAAATTAATTTTTTCTAGGAATAATTATTTTCCTTTTTTTTTTTTTTTTTTTTTTGAAAGCGTTTAGTACAGAATCTGAAAAATAGAGCTTTGTTGAAATTTTGCCATGAAAAATTTATTTTAGAATCGAATTTTTAAGTGACGACTTTGAAATATTATTTTCCAAGACATTTCATTACTTCTAAGTTTGTTGTGTTAACCTTTCATATCTCAAATTTACTTTAAATTAATCAAATATTTTAGAAATTGAATTATAATTTACATGGGTGATTTATGCAAATTTTTGGGGAAATGAAGCCTTAAAATCTATTGAACACTTTTTATTGTTTATAAAAAGAATTGAAAGAAATTTTTTTGTTTGAAACAACAATGACATTATAAAAGCCTGTCTAAGTTACTTCCGAGTTCGAGTGTCTTCTGGAAGGAATATAAAATCAGTATATAAAACTTTAATTGTTGGAAACAATTTTCCTGACAAATTTTTGAAAGAATTAAACCTTAAAATACGTTTTTTCATTTTTTTTTGCTTTTTTGAAACGTTTGTTTAAAAATTTTGAATAATTTAGAATCGATAGAAATGTTAAAAATTTTTCAACGAAGATTTTCTTAAACAAATTTTGTTTTTGAACAATACCTATCCAATTTATAAGTCTTATTTAAAGGCAAATATTATGAAATTTTTTTTTTTAATTTTTGAAATCCATGCTAAAGCAACGTTTCCAATGCGGCTTGGAATAATAAATGGTTTTTGTATCGATGGTCTTACACTTTTAGAGTAGAATTGCAAAGAAGGAAAGTCGTGTTGGAACTTTGTTTTGGTAATTTTTTTTATTTTTTTATTTTTTTTTTTTGGAAATTACAGCCTTGGAAAGCTTAATTTCTTTTTTCTGAGATACAATTTCAACGATTCAAAGCTTCATGTTCATTTTGCTATTTTATTTTTTTTTGGGAGTTGATTTAAAGTTTCTCGTTTTATGTGACTTTTACAAACTCGTATCATCTTGACTAAAGAATTTGATGAAATAAAATAATCTTGTTGGAATTCTGCCTTGGTATTTTTTGTTAGTAATTATTTTTTAGTGCAGACTTTGAAAATGTTAAAAAAAAAAATTTTTGAAGCAATTTCATCGATTTAAAGCTTCATGATTACTTTGCTATATCTGATCTTTTAGGAAGTGGTTTAAAGCTAGTATTATTGATATTTTAAGTTTTTAAAAGCTTAGGCTTAAATATTCCAAGAGAAATTTTTTTGAAAAAATATTTCAGTCTGATGGAACTCAGAGTTCTTACCAAGAGACAACTAAAATCAAATTCTATACCGTTTTTATCGCGGAAAGAACATTGACAAAATTTTGGATGTGCTGCGTTCTTAAAATTTTTGGAAATAAGAGCTTCAAGCTTAGTTTTCAATTGGACCGGGAATTAAATAGAACATGTAAATAGATAGTCTGGGAAATAAGTTTTTCTTTCCCAAAGCCATCCTTCTCTCCCTTTTAGTAAAGAACACAAAGAAATAAAAAAAAAACCGTGTTGAATCCAAACTTGAAAACCGACAAAAATCGCTCTTGAATATTTCTGTCTTAGTAATTTTTAATTGGAAACCTAGAGTAAATTGTTCTTTTAAATAGATTTATTAACGGATTGTAGCTTTAGAATGTTCTTTGATGAAAGTAAACTTTCAATTTTTTAAAATTTGTATTTATAAAATTGATTTATACATTCTGAGGAAAGGAGAAAATATTTTCACTTGATACAATCGTCAATGATTTTAGAGATTTCTTGTTAAAATGTTTAAAATTCTTCTCTCAATCGATTATTCCTTATCTTGTTATTAACATCAAAAATAATTCAGGGATTTGTAAAGCATTAAGCTTTTAATATGTAATAATGTTTTATTTAATTATCAACGTTTATTGTTTACGTTAGTATCACGAAATATTTAGAAAATGTCAAGATATTTAAGCCTAAGACTACATATTTGACGGAAGTATAATTTCAATTTTCTGAAGATGATCTAGAATTTTTTTTAATGTCAAGGATATTAAAAATGTTTTATTTCTTCTTCATTGATTAATTATATGCTCTTGTCATTAGTAACAAAACTATCTAGCAGATTTTTTAACTTAATTTGGTATTTCGGTACCCATAAGGATTTAAGGCAATTGAACTTTTAACAGTTTATATGGATTTTTAATCTCCTCGAGTTTTTTTTTTAAACTTCTGGCTTATAACAAAAAGGTGTTATAAGTTTGACATGTGTATCTGTGTGTCTGTCTGTAAACGGCATCGTAGCTTCTAACTGATATGGTGTTTTTGGTTTGAAAGCTGATGGTTCTGTGCTAAGCTTTTTGTAGTAATAAATCATCATAGTAGGATCAACTTTTAAAAACTGGTAACCTGTTGAATTTGAAATTTAACAAGTTCATAGATAGATTTTGGGTTTGACTACCAACCTAAAATTAACTTCTTCTTCTCATCCAATACCCACGCATTGGAGACTAGTTGGTTGCATGGCGTTCATGGGTTCCCCATTGTAGAGGGAACAGATTGGAGTCGGTAGGATCCTAATACAATGGTTCAAGTGCTCGCATAGGTAGTCGTGCTCCGTGGTAGTTCGAGAAACTGCGACTGACACCTGGCGGGGGAGAAGTAATGAGAAAAGAGATACCTAAAATTAGCAGATTATCCCACTCTCTTTAATTTTTTTATTTTAATCAGATCCCAGAAACTTAAAACATGACTCAAAGCTTAGATCTTTTGTACGTTTATAGGTAATTCAATTTTTTAAGTTACTTTTACTAAAAGAGATTGAATATTCAAAAGATTTTTAAAATTTTTGTTCCAATTGAGTCTTTAAGAAAAGACCCATAATTTTTATCTTCAGATTCAAAAACTAGAGTTTAAAAGTTTTAATTTTCTTTTTTATTTTTCTATTTACGACATTTTTTCTTAATTAACAGAGCTTTAGAAGTACCTTATTTGAAATGTTCGAATATTTCTTTCATACTCTTTTTGTATTATTTTGAAGATTATTTTTACAGTCGATTTTTAAGGACCAAAGGACCATTCTTGGAAAAATACAAAATCATGTATAATTTCTTATGTCCTTAAACCTAGAAAAACTTTCTGGTTTTTAGATTTTTAAAGAATTTTTACTTAGATAATCTTAAAAGTTTATAAAAGATTTTTAAATTTTTTGTTCCAATTGATTCTTTTAGAAAAGACCCATAATTTTTATTTGCAGATTTAAAAACTAGAGCACGAACGTTTTAATTTTCTTTTTTATTTTTCTATTAACAGAACTTTAGAGGTACCTTATTTGAAATGTTGGAATATTTCTTTCATACTCTTTTTGTATTATTTTGAGGATTATTTTTACATTCGATTTTTAAGGACCAAAGGAACCTTCTTGGGGAAATCCAAAATCATGTTTAACTTTTTTGTCCTAGAACCTGGAAAAGTTTTCTGGTGTTTAAATTTTTAACGAATTTTTCCTTAGTCTTGGAAGATTTCCACTAGGAGTCCTTAAATAGCATATTTGACAAGAATCTTTTGGTCCAAATTCAGAATTTTAATTACATTTTAACCTTAATTAATTTTTTTCAAAAAATACTTTTCATATTTATTACGAGCTATCTGCTCAATGCTTTTTTGGCTTTTCTTTTGTATTAGATTCAGATGTTTGATTACGTTGATAATCGTAACAAAGAAAAAAAATTTTGACATTTACGGAAAATTTCCATAGTAAAAGTTGAAAATTATTTGAATGGAAAGTTCGTTTTAGAAAACCACTTTGATTGTACGAAATTTTTAAGTTTACGATGCGCACGCACAGTGAAGAAAGAGAAATTTTTTGAGTCAAAACAACCGAAAACACTTTCATGAATTTTTTGATAGCTTTAAGCTCAAGTTTTGATTTCAGTCAGATTTCACAAAAGCTCGCATGCTTTTAAAATATTAAAATGTATTGCCCAAAAAGATCAGCATTTGCTAGTTACAGGTTGATTTTCACGAGTCAATTTAATTGAAACCAAATTGAATAAAATTAGGCGATTGAAATAAAGTTTGAAGTCATTTTGATTGAGAGTCAAGCTCATTTTAAGAGGTAAAAGGTGACCAAAGTGTTCACAGGTGATTCTTACAATTGATCGATTTCAAACTTTTTATAAAATTTATTTCATTGTTATGTTGTAAAACAACAATTTTCAAATTTTAATAAGAAATTGAGATTCCTTTTTCTCTCCAATCAGTGTAGCTTTAACCGCTGTTAACTCAGAACCTTGGGACCTTCTCATTAGGCTTTCATGGTCGGTAAATGTTACCTGTAATTTTCTGTTAAGGATTTCTCGAATCAAACAGATTGATAGTTATGCTTGACATTTTTTTATTTTAATAAAATAACTTGTGAGCTAATGCTTGACTTGATTTTAACGTTTCATAGTAAATGTTTTAAGTTTGACTTGATTTAAAGCCAAATTATGATTTTCTACTTCTTTTCTTTTTGTTGAAAAACCTCTGACAAGCATCGCATAACGTTGAACTCTTGAAATACGTCCTGATTCTATTTGTTGTGGTCATTATGTCAATCAAATTGGATCAATGCCATTTAAATGTGCAAACAGATAATACGACATAAGACGTCTTTAGTAATTGGATTTAACAACTTTTTTGAAGTTCTGTTAACAATATTGAAATCTGATAGCCTCACTAAGCGGTTCTCAAACTGTTTGAGTTGCGGAGCCCTCTAAAGGCATACACATTTCCGCGGAACCTCACTGATTCACTAATTATGTGTATGGATCTAACATCGAAAAGTAGATATTTTTATATATAAAAAAATTATTATTCACATTTACATGATTCGGTTTTAAATTTATCACTTTTGAGAACCGCTGGTGTAACTGCATTCCAATGGTAAAATAATCGAACAATTCCTGTTAAGTATTGTATGGAGAATTAAAAAATGTATTACTTTGATACTCGACAGTGTAACTGACTGACAATAGGCATTCCAAAAAAAAAAAATTATCAAAGCTCTCAAGTTGATATTGAGGGTTTAAAAAAATTCTTCGGATTTTTTTTTAATTTTTGCCAAGTGGTGTCCAAACTTTTTAAAAACAAATTTTGGAGGACAGAAAAGCTCATTTTAATTGTAATGAAATTATCAATTTCCTTTACAAAATGTTTATTTAAATAATTTGAAGTTGATGTGCCATCAAATTGCTGGTTTAAATCAAACAATAATTAACAAAAAAATTTAGAACTTGAGATTTCTGTTAATATATCTTAATTTTTTCGTTTTCCTTTTTAATTTATAAGAACCAGGTAAATGATGACTTAGCCAAGTTTCTCAGCAGAAAATTTATCTATCAGATTATTTTCGGGTTGCCATCTTTCAATTTTAATATGGTTTTGCTTTCATTTGCTACTGGTGTTGTGGAAATTACTTTTTTAAATGTATTACAAACGATTTTCTTTCTTACAAGTTTTACTTTCGTTCTCTTTGTTTAACGTGTTCTTGCGATGTTGGCCACGTTCATATAAGACCTTGTAACATTTTTTTTATTACTTTATATCGAAAATGACTGATAAGTGTACCTGTCATTTTGTTCACAGTATATTTGTCGATTGATAACCTTACTTTTTTACTTTCTTGCATAAGAACACTTACCAAAATTTGGAATAGGTTATTCCTTGATATCCTCAGTAACTTCTTAGGATGCCATATTCATCAATTAATTTGTATACTCCAAAGATTATTATTGTGTAAGAATGAAACAAATATTAGTTTTATTATGTGATAATTTGTCCTTTTCATACTGATGGAAAGGTAATTTTTGAGAGATTTGGGAGGGTTTCTGTGGTAGGAATTATCCTTTTTTGTCTATATTGGTTGTCTTATAACCCAAAAATCATTCCCCTTACCATTAAACTTTTTGATCAGGAATTTTTATGAGCGGTCTAAACAAGTGGTTGATCTGAAAGAGGCTGACTCTGGTCTCAGGATAAACAATCCATCTTTTTCTTATATTCCCCATCTTCTCAAGATTCAGGAAGATGTGCTGTGTTTTTTTTTTGCCTATGGGTCTTATTGAAAAATTTTAAAGGATCTCCTGATTCATTGATATGTATAGAAGTTCTGAACGGGGATGAGGCGAGTAAATTAAACTCGAAAGGGTTATCCTTTTTCAAACAACTTTTTGAAGGTCTGGATTCTAATTTTTTTAAATTGTGGAGATATTTGTAAGATAAAATCTAATGATTTAAAACTGTAATTAGGTAGTGATTCAAGTAAGAACTTGCTCCAAAATCAATTTTACATGGTATAATTATTTTACAAGTGTAATAAAAGATTATCTTTGTTAAGGTAAAAAAGGTGCAGAGGTTAAATTTTTATGCTTAAACTGGGAGATGATATATAAAGGGATGTTCTTCTGGTAACTTTTATAGTACCAATTTAATTTTTTGTTTGTAGTTTTTACCATTTCTATTTTTTTTTAAATTTTAAAATTATAGTCGCTTCGACTGACGGTCATTTTACGACTTCTTAGTTGGTTGGTATAATGACTGTAGAGTTGGGAGTTAGATCTGTCGATAGTAAGGTGGTTTTTTCATTGACTTCCATCTTTGTTTGAAGCCAGAGACTTCCTGGCCCAACACATTCCCAAGATCTTGAGCGGAAGAAGAAGCACAGCCAGGATCGAACCTGAGCCTAATAGGCTCTCCACAAGTCGGACAAACTGGAGACGTATATATATATATAAACTCCAGTATAAGCTGTCCTTGTAAGGGCTACCCTCCTTAACTCTTTCGAGGTCTCCAAAATTAGCCATCGTTCCCACCAATGGCTTAATGTGTCTCAGTTTGTTAAATGATTGGTTCCTACGATATTGTCAATCTTTGATAAGGGTAGATTTTAAGTATCTTAAAGAGTCCAAGTTTGTGACGTCATCAAGAAGCCTGCAAGAAGTTTTTGGGGTCTTATTGAGACACCCCAATAGTTTTCAGATGCTTCACTGTCAGTCTTGTTACTGTCCTGAGTTAGTTCTTTCCCAGCCATAATACTTCAGCGTATAGAGCGTAGGGCACATTCTCCCCACCAACTCTTGCTGAATTTCTGACCGGAAACTTCTAGCCACTTTGTGTCGGTAGTGAGAATCTTGTAGATCTGGAAAAATTTATCAATGGTTTACGAAAACAAGCTGTCCAGAGCTAGAATCGAAGATTTCTATCGGTTCTTGTGAAAGGCGAAGTTCATTTCTCCATAGACTAAATTTTGGGCGTTGAAATATAATGTTCTGGGTTGTTAAGGTTTCACTGCAACAGCTTGGTGGTTGTCCTCTCCCTCTATATAGTATATAGTGAGTGGTTCTCGTGTGTCCCACAGGCAGTCTGCTAAGAAGCACTTGGTCATGTCAAGTTTGAGTGTGTTCCCAGAATTCAGGGAGTCTGTCGATCTTAGATTGATATGTACCCTTGTTGAAGTAAGAATCGAGTTCCTCACTTCTCTCCAGGTGTCCTTGCCTGTTATGGCGGTAGTTTCCACATTGTTCGTGGAAACTATTTATATTTGTTCAATTTTTAATAGTAATTTTTTGGGTTTCGATGTCTTAGCATAAAAATTAAATTTTGTTGAAAAAAAATTGAACACTTTTTAGTTTCCCAGTAAGTTTCACTTAGGAAATGTAAAATTGGAAATTTTTGGAATTGTTAAATACTGAAAAGTCGACACAACTGGGGTATGTATTCGTCATAACACGTTGCTGGGTCCCTTCTACCATCAACAAAAAGTTTACATTGGCTTAAAAACTGATTATAACCAATTTTTATTTCAAGTCTCGGCGTTAAATTGGCTTCTATCTGAAAGCTTTACTTCTGTTAAAGCTTTTGACTTCTTACTGAGAACAGAACTTTACTATTTCATAAGAGGTTGGATGTTGATTTTTTGTTTAACTTCTAAGAACGTTTTAAGAGAATTTCTAACAAATACGTTAGTGTGCTTTAGACAATGCAAAAGTGGTTTAATGTTACAGAAACGGTTTCGAACCGCGAATGCCAACAAATTTTTTCCACAGCAAAGACAGTTTTAGCCTTTGTTCTAAGGTATCATTCGGCTATAATAAAATTTCCTAGTAAATCGTAGAAAATGATGAACTGAAATTAGAACTCTTTGTCTTTTTTAATTTTTAATGGTTGTATCGAGAAAATTGAGATCATTTAGTATGGTTCTTTGAAAGAAGTTTCTGGAGTCGTCACGGGTTGGTTATCTCAGCTCCCAGAACTGACGTCAGAAGTACCTCTTAGACTTCTTCAAAATTTTTGGTGCTTAATTTTGTACAACTGAGACTTTCTTGGGATAACATTTAATCGATTTTTAAGGAAACCGATTAAGTTTCACTAAGAAAATGTAAAAGAGGAATTGGTAATAAGCTTTTTTGGTTTTGATGGCATTATGTAGGGTTTTAAAGGTGGACACAACTGATATATTATGTATTCGTTACGATGTGTTATTGGGTTAGTTCCACCATCTGTAAAAATGGTATTTAACATTATTTAAACCAAAAGTTTTTATACGAAGCTCAGTTTCAGTGTTTAAAATTCGTTAAATTGACTCCTGTCTGAAAGTTTCATTTTGACCAAAATTTTCGACTACGCTTGGTGTTGTTGTTAAGGAGAACGAAAATATAATCTACGTTCAGCAAAACAGTGAAATTGGACACTTTGATTCTTTCTGATTTATTTTTTCTGAATTTTGAATTTTTCTTATAACTTTAAGAGTCTAAGACTCTCTTTAGGTAGCATTTTTATTGTGAAGAACGAAATTTTTAAGCACGTTTCTTGTAAGAAATTGTGAACTGAAATAAGGACTTGTTGTCTGCGTAATTCTCACTAAGGGATTTGAAGAAACTAGGACTAATTATATGATCCTTGGAAAGGACTTTTTGGTCGTTCAACTATTTTAATCAATTTTTTTACAGTTGAAAACTTTTTTCAGTTTGAAACTTGAACTTTTTTCATTGATCAGTCCGTAAATATAGACACAGTTGGTGTATGTATTGATGGATTTATTCTACCAATCAATATTAAAAAACAAAAATTTAATATGAAGCTTAAAAATGAAGCTTTCATCGTTAAAGAGTTGTTGTATATTGATACTTGTCTGAAAGCTTCATTATTACCAAAGTTTTCAACAATGACGTCTTACTAGAAACAAAAAAAGGTGAAAGTATCTCTCGTTTTTTTAGATCTTAAATGAAGAAATGATTAATCAATACTGAAATTAGAACTTTTTGTCTGTCTAGTTTTTGCTGGATTTTTGAAAGGACTTTTTGGAGAACTGATGCTATGAGTGGCTCTTTGATTTCCTCAAATGACCAGGAAATTTTTGTATTCTACTTCTTTGTTTCTATTTGGCTTTGTTAGGGAAGACCTTTTTTTTCCAGTTGGTCGTTCCATCAAGGCATTAACTTCTAATTGTAAGTATTGCACTTTAAAATGAGTTAGCTTTGCGTATAAGCGGTATTCTTTGAGTCTTTTAAGTTCACGGGGGAGATTCATTAAGGGTCTTTAACTCTGAGAAAACCCTTAAACTTGGAATATTTTTGTGTAGGTATCCCTGTCAGTGAGGCTTAGGATTTTTGTGTGGAGAAATAAACCTAAGTATCCAAATTATAAGAAGAAAAAGATTTTTTTGAAGTAAAATAAATGGCTATAAAATAGCTTACAGAAGAGATATAAATATAACATTTTTAAAGCATTAGCATTTGGAGGCCTCCCCAATGAATTGCCAATCGAAAAAAGCAACCCTAAAATTTGTCACAAAAATCACTAAAGTCCATCGATTATTTTCAACAAAAAATTTTTATCTCACGGATTTCTCTCAAAATTTGTACTCATATTCAGGATCCCTTAGTGAATGATAATTGATTCTCGAAATCATTTCAATACATTTATGGACTTGGAATTTTTACCATTTCAAAAGTCTTCTGTGAGAATATTTTAGATATAGACTTTAAGTAAAATAGCTTACAGAAGGGGTTTTAGTATGAAATTGTCGATGCACTAGCATTTGGAGGTCCCCCCAATGAATCAGCTTCCAGTTCTTTTGACCACTTTTTAACTTATTTCTTACCGAGAACAGAACATCATTTTTCAAAAATGAATTTGGTTGTTTGGCAATTTTAATTTTTACCATCTTGTGACGTAATTGATGACTTTTTTGGTGTTAATTTTTTTCTGATAGAAATGGAATATCGAATGACCCCTTTCGTAGGAATTCCGGAATTGGAAGCACTAATTTTGTTAGTGTTGGAGGACATTATTGACACAGGGTTCTTTTACTCGATATCCGTGTTGGTATTTCAGTGGGATCTGAGACTTTTTATTCCTTGAAAGAAATTGAATCACGGTATGCGTTTAAAATAAGATATTTTCGTGGAGTGAATTGGAGCATTTTTGTTTTTTTTTTTCAAAATTAAATGTGTACATCAGTACTGCAAAAAAATTTAATAACCAAAATTTTTATAATTTCATTGTATAAAAATTTTTAGATTGACTCTCATGTAATTTTTATAATTTCATTGTATAAAAATTTTTGGATTGACTCTCATGTGAAAGCTCTCCTTCAACAACTTACTAACTTTTTGGCTAGGTTTCATTTGATTTTCTCTTATTTAACCTTTTAGAAATTTGATGGTTTTATAAGCTTCTTACCGAATTTTCAGCTACTTTTTAATTTTTTTTTCTTAAAGATATTGAACAAATTACTAAAAATCCAAAGGAATCTTAGAACCAAATGATTTTCATTTCTTATTGTATCCCTCGATACCAAATTTTTCAGCCATTGGCTTAGTGAAACCAGGTCTTTATAATTTCACAAAATTTTTGTAAGTTTTTTTCACAAGGTTTTTATGGCTCGAACTTCTAATAGTTTGAGTTATGGGTAAACTTTGTGTAATTTTTTAATTTTAAATTAAGTCAAACGAAATGAAAATTCTGTTCGCAAGTTTTCTGTCGTTTGAGTGGTATATTGAAAATTCCCAAATTTTTAAGTTTTTTTTCCAAGTCTTGGAAAGATGGAAAAATTTTTGACACTGTCAAAAGAAAGGTGGTGGATTATCACTGTATAATCGATTCTCGAATTTTGTGGTTACTATCTGAAAATGTTCCCTCTACTTTTAGTAAGCAAATAATATACTGATGACAATGGCTTTAAGTAAACGTCATATTTTCATTATTTTAAGTTTTTAAAGATTATTTAAAAAAAGTGGTTTTGCTTAAAAAATGATTCATTTGGTTTTTTCTTATTTAACCTTTTAGAAATTTCATGGTTTTTAAAGCTTTTTACCGAATTTTCAGCTACTTTTTAATTATTTTTTTCTTAAAGATATTGAACAAATTACTAAAAATCCAAAGGAATCTTAGAACCAAATGATTTTCATTTCTTATTGTATCCCTCGATACCAAATTTTTCAGCCATTGGCTTAGTGAAACCAGGTCTTTATAATTTCACAAAATTTTTGTAAGTTTTTTTCACAAGGTTTTTATGGCTCGAACTTCTAATAGTTTGAGTTATGGGTAAACTTTGTGTAATTTTTTAATATTAAATCAAGTCAAACGAAATGAAAATCTGTTCGCAAGTTTTCTGTCGTTTGGGTGGTATATTGAAAATTTCCAAATTTTTAAGTTTTTTTTTTTCCAAGTCTTGGAAAGATGGAAAAAGTTTTGACACTGTCAAAAGAAAGGTGGTGGATTATCACTGTATAATCGATTCTCGAATTTTGTGGTTACTATCTGAAAATGTTACCTCTACTTTTAATAAGCAAATATACTGATGCCGTTAAGTCATCGTCATCTCTTCATTATTTTTGTTTTTAAAAATTACAAAAAAAAAGTGGTTTTGCTTAAAAAATGATTCATTTGATTTTCTCTTATTTAAGCTTTTAGAAATTTCATGGTTTTTTAAGCTTTTTACCGAATTTTCGGCTACTTATTAAATTTTTTTCTTAAAGATATTGAACAAATTACTAAAAATCCAAAGGAATCTTAGAACCAAATGATTTTCATTTCTTATTGTATCCCTCGATACCAAATTTTTCAGCCATTGGCTTAGTGAAACCAGGTCTTTATAATTTCACAAAATTTTTGTAAGTTTTTTTCACAAGGTTTTTATGGCTCGAACTTCTAATAGTTTGAGTTATGGGTAAACTTTGTGTAATTTTTTAATATTAAATCAAGTCAAACGAAATGAAAATCTGTTCGCAAGTTTTCTGTCGTTTGGGTGGTATATTGAAAATTTCCAAATTTTTAAGTTTTTTTTTCCAAGTCTTGGAAAGATGGAAAAAGTTTTGACACTGTCAAAAGAAAGGTGGTGGATTATCACTGTATAATCGATTCTCGAATTTTGTGGTTACTATCTGAAAATGTTCCCTCTACTTTTAGTAAGCAAATATACTGATGCCGTTAAGTCATTGTCATCTCTTCATTATTTTTGTTTTTAAAAATTACAAAAAAAAAAGTGGTTTTGCTTAAAAAATGATTCATTTGATTTTCTCTTATTTAACCTTTTAGAAATTTCATGGTTTTTTAAGCTTTTTACCGAAATTTCAGCTACTTTTTAATTTTTTTTTCTTAAAGATATTGAACATATTACTAAAAATCCAAAGGAATCTTAGAACCAAATGATTTTCATTTCTTATTGTATACCTCGATACCAAATTTTTCAGCCATTGGCTTAGTGAAACGAGGTTTTTATAATTTCACACAATTTTTGTAAGTCTTTTTCACAAGGTTTTTATGGCTCGAACTTCTAATAGTTTGAGTTATAGGCAAACTTTGTGTAATTTTTTAATATTAAATCAAGTCAAACGAAATGAAAATTATGTTCATTAATTTTCTGTCGTTTGTGTTGTATATGGAAAATTACTAAATTTTTAAGTTTTTTTTTCCAAGTCTTTGAAAGATGGAAAAGTTTTTGATACTGTCAAAAGAAAGGAGGTGGTGGATTATCACTGTACCATCGATTCTCGAATTTTGTGGTTACTATCTGAAAATGTTCCCTCTACTTTTAGTAAGCAAATATACTGATGACAATGGCTTTTAGTCATCGTCATCTTTTCATTATTTTTGTTTTTAAAGATTATTAAAAAAAAGTGGTTTTGCTTAAAAAATGATTCATTTGATTTTCTATTATTTAACCTTTTATAAATTTCATGGTTTTTAAAGCTTTTTACCGAATTTTCGGCTACGTATTAATTTTTTTTTTCTTAAAGATATTGAACATATTACTAAAAATCCAAAGAAATCTTAGAACCAAATGATTTTCATTTCTTTTTGTATTCCTCGATACCAAATTTTTCAGCCATTGGCTTAGTGAAACGAGGTCTTTATAATTTCACAAAATTTTTGTAAGTTTTTTTCACAAGGTTTGTATGACTCGAACTTCTAATAGTTTGAGTTATGGGTAAACTTTGTGTAATTTTTTTAATATTAAATCAAGTCAAACGAAATGAAAATTTAATTCGCAAGTTTTCTGTCATTTGAGTGGTATATTGAAAATTCCCCAATTTTTAATTTTTTTTTCCAATTCTTGGAAAGATGGAAAAGTTTTTGACACTGTCAAAAGAGAGGTGGTGGATTATCACTGTACCATCGATTCTCGAATTTTGTGGTTACTAACTGAAAATGTTCCTTCTACTTTTAGTAAGCAGATATATTGATGACGATGGCTTTAAGTCATCGTCATCTTTTCATTATTTTGTTTTTAAAGATTATTAAAAAAAGGGGGTGTTGCCTAAAAATGATTCCAAGATTTCGATTTTTTTTTACACTTAATCACTTATTTTAATCACTGTCCAATCGTGACGGGTAATGAACTCCCATCAATGGGAATTTTAAGTACTTAAAGCTCGTGAAGAATATTTAGAGATCAATCGTTTGGCTCTCGCGATTTTGAACTTGTTGTATTTCGTGGACTTGAGTAAGTCTACTTGGTTTTGTATATGTTAACACTTTTTAATGGCCGATAGCCGGTTGTTGTCTTATTTTTTTGATTTAAAAAAAAAAATTTTTAAGCAATTGCATAAATATTTGGTTCAGTTATTTGCTTTTGCTTGAAATAATGATTTACGATTTCATTTGTAATTAATATTAAAATTTAATTTTTATCAAAAATTATGTTTTAATTAATTTTCTTAGTTTTTCTTTTTATTTAGTGTATTTTATAAATTTTTATAAGTTTAATAAAAAATGTAATAAATTAAATATTACTTTATTAAAGTAGTTCTTAAGTACTTTTACAATTTTTTGTTTGTATAACTTATATACAATTTTTATTTTAATGAAATTTATAGTTATTAATTTTATTGAATAAAATTAAGTTTGCTTCGATTTCATGTAAAAATTTACTGCTTGACTTGTTTTTCAAGCCATTTCCTCTAAATGTGACTTTAACTCAAGGCAAGTCAAGCATTAAATTTGGAAGTTATTCCATTTCAAATTAAAATGTTATATTCAAATCATTGACACAATGTTCAATTACTTGACTTGATAAATGAGGTCAATTAATTTTTTTTATCTTTTACTTTACTTAACTTTTTGTTTAGCTGTTATGTTTGTGCTGAGAATTTTTGGGGTGGGTGTGTTCCACTAACACTCACAACGCTCAAATTTTTTTTCAACAATGATTAAGCAACGGCTTAACAATTTAAGTATTGTTAGTGTTTAGTGAAAATGATTAAGTAATTCCTACTTGTGTATTTTTTATATCAATAAATATTTAGACTTTTATATATTTTCTATTGTTGTATTTAATTGAAAAACATCCTTGAAACCTTTACATTTCAGAACATGATCACAAAAATTTATTTCTTCAAATTTTTTTAAGTCTTCCGATTGTATACAAAAATTTTCGGTATACTTTCACTATTGTGTTGTCGATGGTAAGTTGAAGTGAAAAGTGTATCCTTACAAGAAGGTTTTGGTTTTTCCCCCCTTTTATCATTTCTTATAATTCTCAATGTATAATATATAAAAAGCAAGATGAAGATTTCATTATCAAAAATCACAACATTTTCAGAAACGACAAATAATTTATAAATTCTGCTTCGACAACTTTTCTGATATTACCCTCGAATATCTATATTGTTTCATCGGAAAATTTAATCGTAAAATTGTTCGATCGAATTTTTTTCTGTCTCAAGTTTGGGCTTGTATTAACTTTATATTGAAGAATAAATGTTCTTTACATATACGTTCTCTTGTAACTATGTAAGATTATGGGGGGGGGGCGACATTCGGAAGGCTTAGGTTCGATTCCAACTCTGGGTTGTTTCATTTGTTTTCTTCTTTCTGTGTTAATATTAATGCTATCTTCAGCGTTTATCTAACTAAAGATTTCATCGATCGTTTAAGTAATTCGATTGTAAAGTTTCGATCAAAAGACTTAAATTGTCGATGTACATACTTTAATTCCTTTTTTCCGTCCTTGTTACACATTCGTAATTTTCGATCTCCATAAATTTCAATGCATGCGTAGGTTAGACACCTTGATAGTACATATAAGATATGTGAGTTGCCTATACTAAACATTATTGAAAATTACGAATATTTCGGAAAAGACAAAAAATTTATAAATTCTGCTTTGACAACTTTTCCGATCTTACACTCGACTATCTATTTTGTGAGTTTCATCGGAAAATTCAATCGTAAAGTCTCGATCGAATTTTTTTTCTGTCTCAAGTTCGGATTTGTTTTATAACTCAATCAAAGAGATTTGTAAGGGGATAAATCATATTATAACTTTTTAAAGGAGTATAAATGTTTTATACATATTATGTTCTCTTGTTACTATGTAATATTAGGGGGGGGAGCTATAAGCGAAAGGTCTTAGGTTAGATTCCAGCTCTGGCTCGTGCTGTTTTTTTTTCTTCTTTCTGTGTTAATATTAATGCTCCCTTCAACGTTTATCTAATTTAACCTTTCATCGATCGTTTAAGTAATTCAATTGTGAAGTTTCCATCAAAAGACTTAAATTGTTGATGTACATACTTTAATTCCTTTTTTTCGTCCTTGTTACACATTCGTAATTTTCGATCTCCATAAATGTCAATGCATGCGTAGGTTAGACACTTTGGAAGTACATATAAGATATGAGGGTTGCATATACTTAACATTAAAAATTGTAAAATCGAATATTACGAAAATCGGCAACGACAACTTTTCCGATTTTAGCCTCGACTATCAATATTTCATAGTTTCATCGCGAAAATCAATCGGGAAATCTCGACGGAACTTTTTCTTGGCGTAAGTTTTAACACATTGAAATTATGTGAAGCGATACTTGATATAGACCTTTCAACGAGATCTCTTTAAGTTCTCTTGTAGCTTCGTGCGATTACCGGCAGCCAGCATGCAGAAGGTCTTGGGTTCGAATCCAGCTATCGGCGATGTTTTTTTCCTTTCTATTTCCCTAATATATTTGTGTATATCTTTCTATTCGTTATAATGTTTCGGTTTCAGCTTTCGTCGATCGTTAATCCTTCGTTCTTCGAGACTTCTTCAATAGAACGTGGTGGTAAACGATGGTGGGATCGATGGAGGCAATTGTTTTTTTATACTTTATACTCACCGTGATTTTTTATGAAAATTTTGGGAAAATTTAATTCGGAAAATTTAATTTTGATTTTCCGATTTTCCAAAACTGAAAAGCTGGGTGTGAATCGTGATTAAATTTCCAATCGATTCCTAAAATTTGAATAGGCATTTTTCGTTTTTTTGGGGCCGCCAAAATCCCCCAAAATCTTAAAAATTGTTATATAAGTGACCAAAATTGACATTTTTCGTGTTTTTTACAACTTTAACGTCGATTATCTCGTTAACTATCGATCGTACGTTAACGAAAATATGTTCATTGGAATCCGCGTGAAAAAATCTATCGATCGACACCAAGATAATCCCTGAAAAGCTGGAAGGAAAGTTTTTCATTTTTTGATTTTTAAGAATTTTTGATTCGACAGCCAGATACCTAACGATTTTGATGCGGTCGCCGCAGAATAAGGTTGAGACAATTTTAGCTCCCTTTGCGACAAAAATCGGAATATCGATAAAGGATGATAAAATCAGAAAAGTTATCATATCCGATATCCCAAATTATTTGTCCTTTCTGAGACAATCGTAATTTTCGATTTCAATAAAATTTCATATAATGTTTACCTAGGCAATTTAGTTATACATAACTGTTAAGATGGTTGCCTGTACAAATCTTATCATTAAAAATTGTTAATCGAAAATTACGATTAACTCGAAAAGGACAAAAAAATTTGGAAATCGGCGACGACAACTTTTCCGATTCTATCATCTTCTATCTATATTCCCAGTTTCGTCGCGATTGGAACTAAAAATGTCTCAACCTTATTCTGCGGCGACCGCATCAAAATCGACCGGTATCTGGCTGTCGATTTAAAAATTCTAAAAAATCAAAAAATGAAAATCTTTCCCTTAAGCTTTTCAGGGATAATCTTGGTGTCGATAGATAGATTTTTTCACGCGGATTCCAATAAACACATTTTTGTTAACGTACGATCGATAGTTAACGAGATATTCGACGTTAAAGTTGTAAAAAACACAAAAAATGCCAGTTTTTGCCACTTATATAACAGTTTTTCAGATTTTCGTGGATTTTTGCCTCAAAAAATTGAAAAATGCCTTTTCAAATTTTGGGAATCGATTGGAAATTTAATCACAATTCACACCCAGTTTTTCAATTTTGGAAAATTTGTAAATCAAAGACCAAATTATTCGATTTAAATTTTTTCAAAAATTTTCATTAAAAATCACGGTAAATATGGGGTATATTAAACAAAACAAATTGCTCTATCGGTCGTTTATCACCACGTCCTTTCGATAAAGGCTCGAGGAACGAAGGACCAACGATCGACGAAAGCTAAAACCGAACCACTGTAACGAATAGAAAGATATACACGAATATATTAGCGAAATAGAAAGGAAAAAAACACCGCCGATAGCTGGAATCGAACCCAAGACCTTCCACATGCTGGCCACCGATAATCCCACGTAGCTACAAGAGAACATATGAAAATCTCGTTAATACTTATATATAAAAGATTTATTTCTCTCTCCATAATATAAAATTTCTTGTCTTCGAAAAAAGTTCCATCGAGACTTCCCGAATGATTTTCGTGATGAAACTCAGAATATAAATAGTCGAGGGTAAAATTGTACAAGTTGTCGTTGCCGATTTTCCAAATTTTTTCTCCTTCCCGTTATTTTCGATATATTCGTTATTTTCAATCTTACAATTTTTAATACTTTGTATAGGCAACCAACGTGTCTTATATGTACGTCAAAAATGCCTACGCTATACATTCATTGAATTTTATGAAGATCGAAATTACAAATAGCTCAGATAGGATGAAACATCATTTTCCTTAATTTCTAATTAATAAGAAAAAAATCAATGATTCCAATCACTTAATCCTTTCGAGGGAAACTTAACGATCTAAAGTCTTAACCGATCGATGCAAGTTTAACTTTAAATTAAATAAACGTTGTAGAGAATACTAATATCAAACACACAGAAAGAAGAAAAAAAAAATTCAACCCAACCCAGAGCTGGAATCGAGCCCAAGACATTCTACTTGCCGGCCCCGATAACCTCACGTAGCTATTAGAGAATATAGAGGAATAACATTTATTCTCCATTATAAAATATTTAATTATTTCCCCGCATACAACTCATATTTTCCATTGAGTTAAAAACAGGTTCAAACTTGCGACAGGAAAAAGTATCGATCGAGACTTCCCCATTGATTTTCGCGATGAACTCAGAATAGTCGAAACTAAAATCGGAAAAGTTGTCGTTGCCGATTTTCCAAATTTTTTGTCCTTTCCGAGATATTTGTAATTTTCGATTTTACAATTTTTAATGTTAAGTATAGGCAACTCTCATATCTTATATGTACTTTTGAGGTATCTAACCTACGCATGCATTGAAATTTATGGAGATCGAAAATTACGAATGTGTAACAAGGACGAAAAAAAGGAATTAAAGTAAGTCCATCGACCATTTAAGTCTTTTGATCGAAACTTGACAATTGAATTACTTAAACGATCGATGTAAGGTTAAATTAGATAAACGTTGAAGGGAGCATTAATATTAACACAGAAAGAAGAAAAAAAAAACAGCACGACCCAGAGCTGGAATCTTACCTAAGACCTTTCGCTTATACCCCCCCCCCCTTAATCTTACATATTAACAAGAGAACATAATATGTATAAAACATTTAAATACTCCTTTAAAATATTAAAATAATTTCTCCCCTTACAAATCTCTTTGATTGAGTTATAAAACAAGTCCGAACTTGAGATAGAAAAAAATTTCGATTGAGACTTTACGATTGAATTTTCCGATGAAACTCACAAAATAGATAATCGAGTGTAAGATCGGAAAAGTTGTCGAAGCAGAATTTATAAATTTTTTGTCTTTTCCGAAATATTCGTAATTTTTAATAATATAGCTTCATAATGGTTCACTCATTTTATGGTTCAATCTGAGTTTTCTAACTGATTCAACAAATTTTCCAATCTTGAAAAAAATTTAAAGTTTATAAAAGTTTCAACGATTAAACTTAAAAATCGGAAAATGATATTTTCTTCTCCCAACTCTTCCTGAACATCCCAACTATCTGGCTGTCAACCTCCTGGACACTTTCGGCCACCATCGAAGGTTGATTCACATCTCATTTCCGGAGTAACCATTCAGAAAACCACTTATAACTTAAGGTACCTTTTGAGGAGGTGCGGTCTTCCCCACCTGTACTTCATCATATTTCCTTAATTTCCTTCAAGTCCAGGGACCGATTGCAAATTCATAAAGCAAAAAAAAAAACCCTCCTATACCTTATTAGTGTGATACGATACAGCTATTCCGATATCAATAACCAATAATAAAACCTGAAAACGCAGTGGTTAAAGCAGTTTGCTCTCTCCGCTTCATGCGTCAAGGGGTCTGGGTTCGATCCCCGTTGAATCCTAGATTTAAGATCCTAGACCTAAGATAAAAAATTGACCAACCGAAATTTTCTGTGATAGCCAGTCGTGGTATGACCTTAGATGTTAAAGCGACTTAAAAACACCAAAAAAAAAAAACCTGAAAACTTAATCTTCAAAATTGAGGAATAAATAAAACACGATAAACACTTGTAAAATATTTGTAATATTTTTACAGTACAATAAATACTGGTTATATTCCAACGTTTACATTATAAATATAGTACAATGTGTGTAAGTTATTTTTTTTTAATTTTAATAATTTTTTTGCAATTTTTCTCACATTTATCAATTTTTTTATATTTTTTTTTTTCACTTTTTTACATTATATATATAATTTTTTTTTTTGAAAATAACAATACCCCCACAAAGCAAAATTTTTCAATTTTCAAAAACCAGCGATCCGTTTCAACATCCAAAAGAGACGAAAATCCTTATTTATACAAAATGAAAAATGAGAACAACTATGGGAAATAGTTTTTCATGGTAAACTAAACTGATATATGATGATGGTGAAACGGATGGCGTTTTTAGTATTTCATTTAAACGTTTTTTTCCTGCATTTACATTTTGATGGTTATTTCAAATGCAACTCATTGATGAAACTTGGTTTTGATTCCATTTTTATTTAAATACAATATTTAATTAATAATTATTTTTATCATAATAATATATTCATTATTTTATTATATTTCACGCTAAAAAGGCATTTATAGTCACCATAATTTTATATTATATCATTTTTTTTTAAATTTATATCATTTTTTGGAAAATTTACTTACAGAGTAATCAATATTTTCATTATAGGTATAATATATTTTTTTAAATATAATATAATAACGACAAATTATTTTATTAAAATATTCCACTGATTAAATGAAAAAGTTTTAAAGAAATTTACACTTATAATTTATTTTTTTTTTTATAATTGGTTAAAAATTTCATTGATGGACTAATAAGCCACACAGCGATATTAGAAAGATGGTGTATCGATATTTTTTTTTTTTTATAAAATTGGAAGAAAGAAAAGACAGAGCATAGATTTATAAGTACAACTGAAAGAGTGCCATTTAACAAATGGTAAACTTTTGATATTTTAGTATGAAATTAAAGGGATTACGGGGGGATGAAATCAAAATATTTTAATACAGAAATTTGTCGTAGTTTTCATGGTTTTTTTTTTGTTGTCAAAAATACAACATATTGTCTCAACTATTACATAAATTTTACAAAAGAAATTACACGTCAAAAATCAACGAAGAATTTTGTTATAAAAATCAGGTAGAGAAAGGGGGTCAGAACACCCCCAACGACAAAAATGTTCTATATTAACCACACGTTACGTTGATTTTTGATTAGATCTTACTACATATCGTTTAGATACAATATTTTTCTTTTTTTTTTATATTCGATAAAAAAAGAAAGAATTTCTCATATATAAAATAAATTTTTATCCTTAACTATTTTTTTTTTCTCAAAATAAATATCAAAAGATACATCATATGATTTTTTTTTTCAATAATTTGTTAACAAAAAATAGGTAGGTACATTTTTCCATTAAAAATTCAACAATTTTACATCATTTTTTTTTATATTTACGACTAAAAATTCGATTTGAATAAATGATAGAGACTGATAGAGAAGATAGAGAAGGGTGTTATTTTGTTAAGTTCATGGGGTTGCAAGGAGAATTCGTTCGAGTTCGTGGTGAAAAACGAAAAATGTTTTGGTGTTACTGTTTAGGGTTGAATGTAAAATTTTCATTTCAGTACAAGACTCCTAAAACTTTTTGATTGATGAAGTTTTAAGAACCCTTAAGAACTCTACAGGGAAAATAAAAAAGAGGAGGGGGGGGTGATGCTCGGCATATTTTACGACCTTAACTGTACTCTTGCATGAGCTCATAGATCAAAAATTTGGGTTTCGGAACAGACCAAATAAAAAAAATAATAAGTTTGAAATTTCCAAAATTATTTTATTCAAGCTTCATGTTAGGAAAGGCAAAAATATTCAAAAATCTTTTTTTTTTTGAAAATATTGAAAATCAAGAAAAAAAAATTTTTACTAAAATTGTTGGATTTGCTATTATACAATCTGCTATTGATAAAAGAAAAGTATAAGGGGAAGAAAATTAAAGGGTTTTAACATCCTTTCAGCAACTCCCTCAAACCAAAACCAAAAATCTTAAGGCTCTTTTAATTCCATGGTTCGATGAACTTGAAGACTAAATTTTGGACTTTGAACTAAACTAAATTGCAAAAGAAAAGTTTTTCTACAACTTTGGTTTTTCAAAAAATATCTTCAATAATTTCGAGCTTTAAATTGCAAGCTCTTTTGATGTACAACTAAATAAAGCAAAACGATAGAAAATTCTGTGAAAATTTTCGATAAAAATCAAATATCAGGAGGAAAATTTTCACTAAAATGATCCAAGTCACTAGACTTAAAAAAAAGTGAAGAAAAGATTGAATTCCATGGTTCGAAGGGTTGCATAGTTTTAAGTTAATGTTTTATAGTACTTTGGTCCATGGTTCTAATGGTACCATGACTTTTACAATTCCATGATTCTAATAGTTCAATTATTCTTAGGGTTTCAAATTTTTCCCTATTCAAAATTCTTACAGTTTTTACTAGCCTAAAAGCCCGCTGCATGATTGCTATACTAATAATGTAGCGTCATTATTTTTTTTTTTTGGGTGTTTTAGGTCGCTTTAACATCTAAGGTCATATCGCGACTGTCTAAACACAGACAATTTCTGTTGGTCAATTTTTAATCTTAGGTCTAGGATCTTAAATCTAGGATTCAACGGGGATCGAACCCGTACCACTTGACGCATAAAGCAAAGAGAACTACTGTTCTAACCACTGCGCCAATAGGTGGTCCCGTCATCATTTATTTATCAAATTAAAGCTCTTTTTTTCTGTCCATGATATAAGGGTGCCAATTTAAAAGTGCCCAGAAATAAGCAAAAATAGCTGTTAAAGATGAGATAAAGCGAGGGAGAGTTAACGCGCTGAGACAAGTTTTATCTCGATGGCATGTCTCAATCTAATGAGTCACGCAAAGGGTTTAAAAACTCGCCAGACTAGTTTTCCCCGTCCTTGTCTAAAAAACCATCGAGCATTCTCTCACTTTATTTTCGCTTATTTCCGGAGACTTTTAGATTGGCACCCTTAAATACCATCATGTTCAGAAACGAAAGAGATTTGATATATATAATTGATTAAGTTACGTTATGGGGGTAGCAATCATGCAGCGGGCTCTTAGACTTTATGTATTCCGTTTTCATCCCCTTACTTATAAGTTACGCGTTGGTGCTTAATCGCTATTTTTCTTGAAAAATAAATTGAGATAAATTTATCTTTAATTTGGGGCCTCCAACCCCCACTGGAGGCTGCACCCCCGGACTAACAGTTTGTTCTGTAACTAGAAAGTTTTTAAATTTTTTGCCAAAAACCTAGGTTATTTACTTGATACTTAATTTTTTTTCTTGAAAAGCTTAATGAATCAAAAAGCCTTAAGACAATGCAAATCGAATTTTTGCAGTAGAGAAAAATTTGGTGTTAAATCTAGGTCTTGTTTCTAATCTTTAGTTTAATTTTGTGCCAAACCTAAATTAAAGAAATGCCTTGTTAATTTAAGTCATGACACTTTTTTAGTCACTGTACAGAAGTAAACACCTTTACATTCAACCCTTTAGTCAACAATTAGTCATCAATAAATGAGCTAAAAAACTGTCCACCATTTTGTGTTTAACTAAGATAAGAATCTTTCAGTTAACCAGAAAAATGTTGAAAATTTCATAAAACTCAAAACGAATTAAACGTGTAACGATGCACTTAAAAATCGAACACCTATAGAGCGGACATATAGAGAACAGAGTGACTCAAGGGCGGGAATTTGTTTTAAATCGGCCAGGATTGGAATAATGACATATTTTCATAGTATATATCGACTGCAGTTATTTTTGTATTATGTAATATGTTTTTTTTTTCATATTAACGTTTTGGATATGGAATTATTTGGTCCCTGTTACGTAATCTTAAGAAAGAAATTCACTATATAATCTTTTTTTTTGCTTTACTAACGCAAAACAAAATGGCATATTTACGATAAATTTTGGACATCACGTCATAATTTTAAGTCAGTCTTGTCTGGGCCGAATTGTCGATAAAATACCAATTTGATAAAAAAATATTTCCATTATAGAGTGAAATTTTTGGACTTGGTTGGATTCCAATTGATATATAAATATGCCATTGAACGGAAAAAAAAAAAAACTGAAAAAAAAACTTATTTCATAATGTCTTATCAACTAAATTTCTTGTATGAGAGGAAATCGGTTTTATTTTGGTATTCTGTAAATGATTGAAAAACTCGACCAAACCTGGAACTGAAAAGACGACCAAAAAAAAAAAAAAAAAATAAAGAAAAAAAATATTTAATAATTTCACATAAAATAAATTTATAATTAGATAATAATTACAATTTTTAAACGTTAAGGTGAATTAATTAATTAATTAAAAAATAAAATAACCATACTATAATATTACTACTTAATATAAAACGTATACTTTTTAAAAAAAAAAAACGTTCCTTGAAAATAATTAATATCATTTTGTCTCTAAACTATTCATAATAATGATAATAATAATATAATAACTAAAATTAATCGATAAGAAAATTCTTCGTGTCTCCAGAAAACATCAATGTGGATGTCTATGTATTTATATATTTTTTTTAAACTAAAAAATATATTTTAGTACGGGGGCCGTCACCTATTTATTTTTTTTCTAATTAAATTTTTAACACAAAACCTTAACAAGTTACAAAAAAAAAAAATAAAATTAAAAAATACTAAACTATCGTAATATTTTACATATAATAAACTAAATACATATAATAATGATACGTGTGTAACTAACTTTAAAAAAATGGAGAGAAAATCGTTCAGTAAAACCCCCCTTTAATTAAAAAAAAAATCATAATAATATAATAATCATTAATAAACGCATCTCCATATTGTCTTTTTTTCTTCATTCCAAGAAAGTAAAATTTTCATAGAACAAACGAGGTTTAAACTTGTACTGTAAAGTGGCATTAAATTTTTTTCTTACTTAATTCAAACAAATATTACAACTACTAGGTGTATTACAAAAAAAAAATAATAACTATAATAAAATAACGTAGTAAGGTAGTTTTATGACGTATATTAACAATATAAATGTAGTAGGAAAAGTAAAAACGTAAAACAATAAATCAACTTAATCATTGATAACATTACGTAGTTATTCTCATTCAAGAGACTTGATTAGAGCTGTAACTATGATGGGATATTTTTTACTCGCATATTTATTCGTTACTAAAGGAATCTACAATCGTTACGTTACGTTTCGATAAGAATTTAGTCAAGTATCTGCACGTTTTAAGTGCAATGAATTGAGTTTGATATTAAAACTTTGACATGACACTTGTAAATTCAAGCTTGACTTGATATCAAGTAACTGCACTAAAAACTGTAGAACAAAAAATGGGTGGCACATTCCATAGTATTTTAAGTTTTTTCTTCAATTGTCTCATATGGTATGTCGTACAGTATAAGGTTTCACTGTTAAATTTTTAAAATGCTTGACTTGATTTTCAAACTACTTGACTTGATTTCCAAACTACTTGACATGATATAGTCCAACTTGATGTCTACATATCTAATAATCGGCTTTACAAGTTGTTTCATTTTAAAGTAAGTGAACATAAAACGTCCAACTACGTAATAGTTCTGTAACATTCTTTACTTACTTAGACTACAGAACTGTTACCTGTTGAACGATTTGTACTCACTAAGACTGGACGTGATGAATCTCTACTACAAGAAATGACCACTGAAATAACTGTATTAAATTGATAGTATTTCGGTGTAAGTTGAATAAACTGCCCAGTTTATCGCTCCAAAAGAACTCAAAGCACAAAAACCTTCAAAAACTGTACAGCTCCATCGTACAAAACCGTACAAAAGTATGTGAGGTGTTTTATATTCAACATTTGAATTTAACTGAATTTTAAGTCAAATTTAAATCAAGTAGCTTGACAATCAAGTAGCTTGAAAATCATGTCAAGTAGTGAGTCTCCACTTTGAATATAATCGAGTATCGTTTCTTTAAGCACAAGTAAATTTAGATAGAACTGCAAAAGAAGATCTTAAAGCATTTGCTTGACAACTGCGTGAGTATCTCGAAAAACTGTGTGATTTCGCTCAGTTTATCGTACAGACATAACGCCACACTTAGAAAACTAGGCAGTAATACTGAGAGTGTGTGGAGGCCTTTACATTTAGCTTGATTTTAAACCACAGGATACTTAAAACCCAAGTCAATTACTTGAAAATCAGGTCAAGTAGCTTGAAAATCAAGTCAAGTTAAAAATATTTATATGAACCATAGTTCAACACTGGCATGAAGTTTCGTTCGTATATGAAACTATTCTCCATATTTGCTACAGATAGATGAACTCAACAGGTGATTTGTTTGTTTTGCTACAAATCAAAGTACCACATAGATGTTATAGAACTCTATTAAGTTGAATACTGCATTGAATATTAAAAACCATTGTTTTTTGTAACGAACGAACGAATGTCAGACTAAAATTAATTCAAGACTTCATGTTAGTGGTTCACTGCTTGTCTTGATTTTCAAGCCCCTTGACTTAGATTTCAAACTACTTGATCTAAGCTTGACTTGAAACTCAAGTCAAGCATCCAAAAGTGATTTACTAATAAAATAAAAAATCAAACACATTTCAAGTTGCATTTGCAAGTTATTTCATTTCAAAGTTTACATATTCAGTTGCACAAAATGTTCAATTACTTGACTTGATGAATTCCTATCTCATATGCTCGTTGCTTGTTAACGAATCTATACGATTTGTTACAGCTCTAGAATTGATATAAGATATTGGTTTAAAAAAGTTTATAACAATCACACGTTAGACTGTGATTAGGCGGCTCATCAACTCCAATCGCAACGACTGGGCTTTGTTGGGGCTGTCAACAATGGAATGGCGTCGTTACACAATTAAAAAAAAAATCAAATGCATTCTAAATGCAAAAATACGTACAAAGAAGGAATTCATTTATCATATTACCATATTATAATATATATATATTATATTAAATTAATAAAAAATATGATTTTATCTCTTCAGCTATCTAAATATAGTTTAGTTATTTTCTCAATTAAAATATATTTCACATTTTCAGTAACAATATGGTCCCAACACCTAAACAATTGGAATCCATTGAAATTAACTTAGTAAGACGAAACGAAAAAAAAAATAAAATAAATTAAAGGGTCGCTCGGTTCAATTCCAGGTCTGGCTTTTTGTTGTCCTGTGGGTTTATTGTTGTTTCATTTGCCTATTGTTTCATTGTTTAACTAATCATAATAATTAATTATTTTGTTTGATTTGTTTTTTTTTTTTTGTAGAATAGAATAATTAACGCTATTGTTGCATAAAATTAAATGATACAGTGTGTGAACATTATACGTGTCGTGACAAATGTGGTTTCATTAAAAATTATATCTATTGTTTAAATATGTTTGTTTTGTTTTTATACAGTTAATTGAGGGGGGGGGGAGATTGAAAAGGGTTGGTAGAGAGAGAAAGAGATTGATACTTTGCGAGGAAAGAAGGGTAGACAGGGAGCTTTTTACAAACAGCAACAATCAAATTGAGTGCAACAAAATGATATGATGAATATGTTATAAGTGAATTTGGGAGACAGGGGAGGGAGGGGGCGGCACATAGTCATGTTTCAAGTAAAAATGCATTATGAGACAAATACTATTTACACATTCAATAAGGATACATAATATAAAAAATTTAAGTAACCAATGCATTTTTTGCATAGGGGTGGGGGGTGGGGGTGGAAACGTAAAAAAAATTAAATTAATAACTAACATCATACGTATTAATTTGATAACGTATAAAAAATTATTTCGTTAAAGTCTTAAATCGGAATGAATTTTTTTTTTTTTTGAGAACATTATTTTCAGAAGTTGAACACAATTTGTTTGATTGTTTGATATCTTATAATCTTCTTCATTGTGTGCAATTTGACAAATTTTTTTTTGGAATAAATTTAAATATTCTAAAATGGCCGTATACATATTGTATTTTTTTTTTGTTATAATTTTTTTTAAATATTGATCCTTCATCAAATATGTTTGGGTTTTTTTTTCATTTTGTTTTTTTTTCATTTTGTTTTTTTTTTTTTTTTTGGACCGCACAATTGGAAAAATATATTAAGGGTATGATTTAGATCTCTTAACGATTTTCTTTATAAATGTTTTTTTTTTAACTTTTGACTTAGAAGTTATTGATACGTGGGGTTGATAATATACAGTCAAAATGGTCAGAGACGTGGATGCAAACTTGACAATATGATGACGAAAGTTTCGCTTACTGTTTGTAAACCACTTAATGGTTCATAGCCTTAACAACTGAACTTAAAGTTTTTCAACAAAAATTAACCACCTGTAGGATTTTCGAGTGTACCACAGTGTGATAAATAACGTATTTGCTCTGAACCACCTGTAGAACCACTATAGTCTCTATGAGACAAATCCCTTGGAAATATTTTTAGAAAATTTTTTTGATTAATATTGTCGTTGGTATGACACACTGGTGGTTCACAGATTTTTCTTCGGTCACACAGTGGTAAAAATTTAAGTTTTCCTTAGCCAATCGTCTTCAAATTTAAATTTTAAGAATCAAAATTTCTTTACCGAAAATTCTTAGGAACCCATTTTATGGTCATTGTGATATTCTGGTGGCTCACAGAAAAATGTTGGTGCCTATTTTATAAGACGGGGCCTTTCTCAAATGAGAAGACAAACTAAAAAAATTGACGAGAATTGTCGTAAAACGACAATTTACAGAATACAAATTGAACGGTCGTTTCACTTGACAAGTGACATTGAAATGAAAGTTAAATTTTTCTATTTGGTTCCTGTGTGGGCCATATGTTGGTCCAAATTTTTTTTTTGATTTATTTAAAGACGCATCAACTACTATGGTAATTAGCGACCGTCAAATCCGAAAACCCAAAAAAAAAATCTTGGGCTTTCATTGGGATTCGAACCCAGAATCACTGGCGTATAGGGCTACTATCTAGTCAACCACGCCACTAAGTGACCTGGTCCAATTTTTTTTTTTCTTAAACTGTTTATAGTTGACCACTGTGAGTATAATCAATGTGGAAATCAAAAAAATTTAGAAAAAAATTTATTGTGATTAGGAACCATCCATTAGTTACGTCACACATTGTAAGAAGGGGAGGAAATCAAAGAAGTGTTACAAAGGGTAGAATGGGGTAGAATGGGTTATAAGCTTTGTAATGTCGCAACGGGGAGGAAATTTTACAAATGTGACCGTTTAGACAAAGGTGGGGGGGGTAAAAGTAAAACTATCATGAAATTGCTGTTAATATATGGATGGGGCTCCTTAATTGCCGTTGTGACCAACTGGTGGTTCACAGTTTTTTTTTTTTCAAATTTAATTGGACATTTTCAAAAAAGTCGACCACCTGTTGATTTTTTAGGTGTGGACCACACGGTGGTTCACAACTTGTTTTTCATAGGACAGCAGCCAATTATATTAAATATTTCTTAAATTCAACTTTTTTCAAAATTTTTAGCGATTAATTTTATCGTCTATGTGATCCACTGGTGGTTCATAGAAAAAAAAATTGGTACCAAATGTAGCTTCAAAACTAAATTATTATTTTTTGATTGATTTTTTTACGGTAGGACTGTATGGTAGATCACAATTAGTTTTGATCACAAAAAATCTCTAAACACCGTGGGGTGGATCGGATCAATTCGGAAACTACTTCAAATTATTTTTAAGAAAAAAAAAATTCCTTTTTTTTATCGTCGGTGTGACAATATGTCTAACTGATTGGGGACAAAAATATTTGTAACATTAAAAAATTGATTAATAATGAATTAAAGAGGTTTTTTAGTAATTTTAATGATTTACTGGTGGACTTAAACCTGCCAAAAGAAATTCCGTAGAAAATCTTTTCAAAAAAATTTTTCAACGTTTTGTTGGTACATTCATTTTCGAACTTCATCAAGAAAAGCTGTACAGAAAGAAAAATTTTTGATTTCATTGGACTTTTTTTTCCTCCGCTCCAAGTCCCTGAGAACACCATTAATATCTATAATTAATAGATTAAATTTTGTTTTAATTTTTGTGAGCCACCATGTGACGCACACTCAAGTCTTAACTAAACAAACTAACATTTTCATTTTTTTCCAATAATTTTTTTTCCTAAATTTTTGAATTAATAAATGATTTCAATATGTCATCAGTTGGGCTATGAGACTACCGGTGATTCGCGCAAATTGCCATCCTCAGATAATTTTGGAACGGGTCCAACTGATTTTATTAAAATTTAATTTTTCAAATATGAAATTCTAAGATTGTATTCACTAAAAAAATTTTTCTGGTCTAAAAATGGAAATCTTAACAGGTGGTTTGCATTTTTTAAAAATTTTTATCAAATAATAAGTCAATACAATAATTGAGATGAAGAATGAAAACGTATAATTGATAAACAAGAGATGGTACCTTTAGGTACCATTGACCATCTTTGTCAAGCTTAAACCAACGCCAATGACTTTGTCTCAAAGAAACAAAGTGAACATTTAACAAAAACAATTAAACGCGACCGATTTTTAACTTAAAAAAAAAACACCTCAGGGAAAAATTTGAAAATTTTCTGGAAATTTAAAAAAATATATATCATATATATATATACATGAACATTATAAAAAGCAGCAAAATCATATTAATTATTTATACACCTATATATATATCATATAATATATGAATCGTATAATATAAGAATTATCACATTGAAAAACACGTATTTGTAATTAATTAATTAATTAAGGGAAACTAAATATCAGTGACAAATCCAGAAAAAAACTCCAAATTTTTCCGCGTTTGGCTCAAAAATTGCACAGTTTCGAGAAATTTTTCATTTCTACAAAGGGAATCAGTTTTAAAGGGTTTTTAAGTGACATGTGATTTAAGGTTTTTAAAAACTCGTTCACACAATGTGTATTTAACAATTTTTTTTTTTTCGTTTTGAAAAAGAGTGAAAAAAGGGGCTTAAAGCTATAGTAAACTTAAAAAGTTTTTTCTTGTTTTTCACGGATGAAGCTCTCGGAGCGTATAATTAGAATATTTATATTTAATTGTATTTGTTCAATATTTTTTTTTAAATAGATATATAGTACATCTACGACAATTAATAATAATTAAGAGAAATAATTAATTGAATTCAATCAAGAATAAAATTATTTGATAAAATTATTCTTTGCATGATCTGATTTTTTCACGTGTTTTGTATATATAGGATCTTCAATCGGCCATTGTATTTTTGAATCACAGGCGGAGATCATGATCGTTTATAAATCGCAAAAAGCTCGCGCCACAAACGCAATTGGTTGTGTGTTGGCGGGCTTTCGAAAAAATGCTTCTATAAATTGGTTGGAAAATACAAAAAATGTCTGGCACATACATGGTTGGAATGTTTTTTTTTTTTTGTGATTTTTAATATTTTACTTAAATAATTTTTTTTTAATATATAACATCTGCGCGGAATGGTCGTGGAAAATTCGGTCGTTTCAAGCTAAAAAAAAACGAAAAAAATTTTTTTCCATAGACCGAATCACCACTTTTAGATATGTGTAAAGTTTCTTTTACTTAGCAGGTTGGTAAATAATAAAAATTTTCATTATTTTATTTTTATAGACTTTTAAACGTCTAGACCTTTTCACTTTCATTATAATGTGGCTTTTTGTATTTTGGTCCAAAGTAAATGGTTTTTTAGTATACAAAAACTGTTTGAATCAAGTCACCTATTCAAGTGTTGAAGCGGCCAGTTGCTGAACTAAATTAAGTTCATCAAAGCTCATATAGATGGCTCTACGCGTAACTTAAGCATTTGAATAAGATTTCAAATATAAGGGAAGTATATATTTGTACAGGGCCGGAACTAGTCTTTTATGGGGTCTAATAATAATTATAATATTAGTCACGACACTGTCTCAATCAAAAAAAAGAGTACTATTACAACTTTTTCGCACCAGTTAGCGCTGTTTTACATAAGTTCAGAACATTTGATAGATTTGAAGAACGTTCGAACTGCCCACCAACAACGCCACTTGTGGCCATTTTAGAACTCTTTTCCTGACCTCAACTTTAACTAAGATTTTCAAAGCCATAAAAAGCTGCATTTGAGTAGGCCAAACTTTAAACTTCGATAATTACACCCTTGACAAAACTCAGATTTTAATCACCTTATTTGGTCAATTTGGCGTTACTTCAAGAACAAACTACGGCACTGTTTCAATCAAAAATAGCATTTGAAAAAAAGGTTAATTGCCACCAATTAGCGCTATAAGACACATATTCAGAATAGTCAAACTATCTACAAGCCTGAACCAACTTTCAACCACGCCATGGTGGCTATTTTTAGAACTATTTTCTCAAGGCAGGTTTTAAACGGTCGTTTCAACACTTGAAAAAATTACTTGTGAATATTTTTTTTTTAAATATTGTTTTTTTCTATTGTTCATGTGATTGGTTGCGGGCCAAATGAAAGCGAGTCAATCGAGCTTTCATCTGGTTAAAAACTGTCGGTTTCGGTTTGGTTTACGGTTATCTTGTTATTTGTTTTCTGTGATTTAATTGTTGTATGACGGTTGTTTGGTTATTTGTTTTATTTTTGAGAGACTGAGATACGTTTTGTTGTGTTTTTTTAAAATATTTATATATATTACAATTGTTAATATATATATATTATATAAATAATGAGAGATAGAAAGTTAAAGAATTTGTCGCTGAAAAGTTCAAATAAAAATTTTTTTTCACACATGCCACGGCATAAATATGCATTTCGGATCTTGAAATGTACACATAATTATTATGTTAATTGTTACGAATTTCGTTTGTTGAGATGACCAGAGTACATAGATGATATTTTTTTTTTGATATTTGTTTTTATAATCAATCTTATATCTCTCCAATATTTTTTTTTTATAAACAATGCCGTTCTCAAATATATAGATATATTTTTATAGAATTATATTTTTAATTGTTTTTTTTTTTTAATTAATTAAATTTCATTTTCTTAAGCTACTTAATATGTAAATGATGTAAATATAATTATATTATACCGTTATCAATCTAATTGCACTTCAATTGTCATATCATTGAAATATTTAAACAAAATGGCTTCGTTTCAGATTCATAAGATAGGAAAATAAAGTGTTGATTATAATATTTTGAGGGGCGTTCTAGTAAAATATTGAATGATTATATGTATTTAAGCTTTAAAACTTAATTTGTTGTGACATATTTTTGACTAATTTTCTTTGAAGAAATTTTTATAGTTAATTTTTCTATGTGCAAAGATTTTTATTTTACCATTTTTTTTTGTAAAAATTTTTTTTGCAGAGACGGTGAAGTACACGGTGGGTCACATTTTTGACCGGGCTAAGCAAAGTTAAAATTTTATTGAGCCCCAAAACATCATAATTAATTTTCAGCTGAAATACTAAAAATAAAATTGTTTTTGCTACCATGTGGTTCACATCTACAATATCAAAAAAAAAAAAAAAAAAATGAAAAAAAAAAAAAGAAACTTGAAACTAGTTTAAATTTAAAAAAAAAATTAATTGATTTAGTGAAAAAAAAAAATTCAAATCAATTTTTAAAAATTAAAAAAGTTAGTGTCTAATGTTACACATTGACTCACTTTTTTTTTTAAATTTACACATCCGCAAATATTTAGTGATTTTCAATTATTAAAATCTAATTTTTATTTAGTTGTGAGCCATCATGTGTGTCACAAGAAAGTTTACCAAAGTAAAAAATCTAAAAACTCGTGTGACCCACCATGTGGTTCGCAGGTTAATGAAATTCAAATTGAGAGATATTAATTGATTCGAAAATTGATTTATTATTAAATGTGAACCAACAAGTGGTTCACATCAAGCGAATTTAATTTTTGATAATTTAATTCTAATATAATGATTCATCTTGTATAAAAACCTATTCAAATCTAATTTAAATAAACTTAAGATTGTGACCCACCGTGTGGCTCACAAGATAAGGAAACCTTAAAAGAGTGAAACTAAAAGATATTAAACCATCCAAAGAAAAGTTTAATAAAATGAGATTTTTAAGAAAAAAAATTTAATCATAGTTCAATATGGTCTAGTGTGAACCACCAGGTGGTTCACATCGACTCAATAACTTAAAAAAAATATTTCAAATATCTTTGTGGTACATTTTACGTAATTTAAGACGTGATTAGTCACAAAGAGTGCACCGTGGTAAAAATTTTTTAAATTGTTCGAGTAAAACGCGTGACCCACCGTGTGGCTCACAAGTTAATGACCCACATACAGAAAGATATCTACTAACTTTAAAAAAAAAGATTTCTCAGTGAATTAAGTAATTTTAAATTATTTCAAAAAAAAATTAATTGTATAAAAATTCATTGCCAAGTGTGAATTTTTATTTTTAATGTGGTTGTGACCCACCATGTGTGTCACAGATGTGCACTAGAGAAAGCACCAAATGATTTGACCTATAACTAAATTTTTTTCGTATACTTCCTTTAATGAGTCCCATTATTTAAAATTTAGTCTTAAAAATTGTGACACACCATATGGCTCACGAGACAATGATACTTTTAACGACTAAAATTAATTAACTTAACCACCAAATGAAGGGTTTAAATCAAATTTTCTAAAATCAAAATGTGAGCCAACAGGTGGTTTATAACGACATTCAAACATTGCTTATTTAAAAAAAAAAAATTTCTTTATATTTATTTGATTTGGGTCGCAAAAAGTGCACCAAGGTGACCTCACCGTGTGGCTCACCGAAACTCAAAAAGAGAGAAAACGATTGATTTAATCAACAAGAAATGATTTAAGTGAAAATTTTGAAGACTTCAATAAAGTGGGACCCATCAAGTGATTCATTTTTGTCATAAAATCCACCATGTGAGTCAAAAAAAGTGCATCAAGGTAAAAATCAAAATATTTAATCAGGAAAAATGTAATATTTGAACTAAACAAACTAAGACATAATAAATGATGCACCAAATAAAATACCACGCAATTTCACGACCACTCAAAATATTTACCTAGATACAATAAAATGAATCATCTAAGTGCATTTCTTCCCAGACTAAACAAATTTAATCACATAAGTCTAGAGAATGTCACAACAAAAAATTTTTTTTATCCAAAAAAAAAAAAAACTAAAATTAAGTCATTTCAGGATATAACTACAGGAGTAAAATTTCAAGTTTTACTAGATCTTTTACTAGACCCCCCCCCTCATTAGAAACAATAGGCCATGATTATTTCCATCTCAATTTTGAACCAAAAATCGACAAAATTTTAGACGAAAAAAAAATCTGAAACGAGGTGTCGTCACTACTATCATCTATTTTATAAAATGGTATTTTCTAACAAATATCTAATCATCATTTTTTCTTCATCATTTTATAATAATAATAATAATAATAATTATATTATTTTTTTTAATAATAATCCATTTCATATTTAAATATTTTTTTTTAGATATTTTTTAGAGAAAATATACATTCAAAAATTTGGATAAATCACAGATAGATATAATTTTTTTTTAAATATTTTTCCTTATGCATTAATTTCCCCGGACGAGGCCAAGAAAATTTTTTTCTGTATTATATATGAAAATTACATACCTAAGTTTTTTTTTTTTTTATTTTAAATATAATATTTATATCATATATAAGAATGTAATTGTGGATTTTCCATGTTATCATTTTCCATTTTGATATTTTTTAGTCTATGATAGGTCGAAGATTTATTTCACATCAAAGCAGTCGAGTTGTTTAAAAAAAAAAAATTTTTTTTTTTGTATGGTTCTTTTTGCTTTCAAATATATAAATGGAAATGACATAAAAACGTTTATATACTTTAATATATGTAATATATAATAATAATATTTTGACTAATTTACTTTTAATATTTAAATTTTTTGAGGTATACGCGACGATCAAGACACATAGAGAATACATTGATATATTTGTTTTAGAAATATAATTTTTGATAAATGCCGAAAAACACCGAACGACGAACATATAATAATCAATATTTTTTGATATTTTTTTTGCATTAAATTTTTATTCCGAAAAACACCTACTAAAGATTACGTTAAGATTACTTTTGGATCACTTTGGAATACATTACGACACAAAAATAGATAGTATTTATATTCATATATATATATATATAATTTTTTTTAAATATATTATTATTATATTTAGTGTATAGAGGAAATAAAACTGCTTTGATGAAAATAGATTTGAAACCCAAAAATAAAAGATTTTTGAACACATAATTTTGTTTTTTTCAAAAACAAAAATTCAACCAATCAAAAAGCTCGACTTTGTTACCATGGTAGCCAATGGTGGCCAAATCGTGCTTGCCATATTGGTACGTGTCAGTTGTAACGACGCTATCTAGTGTTAAGACATGGTACTAATTGAATGGTTGATGAGAAAATTTTTAACCTAGAAAAATTTGATAAGTACCAAACTTGAGATGTTATTTGAAATTTTATTCTTGTGGACCATTTTAACCCTTATATAAGAGATGAAAATAGTTATATTGTGATCCCCTTCAAAATTTTATACCGAATTAAATCATATTTTAATTACAATTTATATACTAATATGAGAGGGAATCGGGGGGAGTAACATGATATCTCCAATAAACAAATTTAAATTATTTTCCTAACTGAAAATTTAAATTTAGAAAATCGTGTTGACCCCTATCTTGGTTACAATTAGTAAAACCAGATAGCATTACTAAACAACGAACAATCTAGAAATTTCAAATTAAAAATTAATTAATAAATTTTCACCATTGTTTCAATCACAATAAGTAAATCCAGATGGCGTTACTCTACAACTGATATAGTTATATGAGAACTATATCAAATTTCAATGTGTTTAAAATATAATTTTCAACACCATTATTTCAGTTGTAATGTGTAACTTTAGATGGCGTTACTTTACAACTGACCCCATACCAATTGGTATCATATTGGATCAACAGGTTCCACTCTCTCATATAAATTTTTTCTCTCCTAATTTGCCCTACAAACACCTAGTCGTATTCTGAGTTCTTCATTTAGTTAAAAAAAAAAATAAAAGATTAAAGAAAAACTTCGACAATACTAACCTCACACAAAAACAAAAGCTTGGAGCTTTCCGTATGTTCAACGTTTGCGTCGTTAAATTCGACATAGAGAAAAAAATTCCCAAAAAAGTTTTTTTTTTATAAAATAAAATTCTACAACACGTCAACAACATTTTTTTTTTATATTATATAATATATAAATAATCGTTTCGCTTAGTTTTCGCTTTAGCGTTTTCACTTGGTTGTTTTTTTCTCTCCTTGTCGGGATACAATTAACAAAAACAAGGCTAAAATTGTATTTAAGGTTAAAAACCGCGCTAGTTGTGTCAGTCTTGGCCCGCTTCAGGTTTCGAGGCACTTTCATTGTTGTCAGCAGTCTCTTTGCTAATGCCATTTTGGTCGGACGCGACAAAGTCGTCGACGTCACGCATACTGCGGCCGTATCGCACCAGCGATTCCGGCTTGAGATTTTCAGGTTTCGTGATTTCCTGGAACTGAGGTTTGACGTAGATCCGTGACACGGGCGTGGGACTCGTCGTCGACGAGCGCTCACCTTCCGAATAGTTATTGTCGACGGAATGTTTCCGTTTGCGCGCCGGCATCGAATCGTTCGAGTCATTCGACATGTCAACCACATCGCTCGAACTCCGCTTTTTCGATCCCGAAAAGTTTAACGCACCGTCGCTCCCCTTCCCATCGGAATACTCACGTGAAAAGTTCAGTGGACTATGCGCCCGTTTTGAGTTAAACGAACCACTTTCATCCCCGGAACTTTGTGCATCCAATAAGTTCGTCTTGGGAGCGATTCGACTACTTCGACATAACTGATCCAGTAACGCTTTGTTACTCATCGTTTCAGGTGTAGAGTTTTTCTCATCCCCTTTTTTACTACTTCCTGGAATTCCCATTTCAAGACTCGATCTTATGATTCCATCGAGAAATGTACCATTTGCCCCGGTGCCGTCATACAACGACTCGGCAATCTCCCGAGTTGCAGTGGCAAGTGTTGGGGATGTTATAGTATTGGCTTGTGGAGGTGACGCGACATTTTGAACGTTATCCTGAAGTCGTTGCATCATTTGCGTGGCAAACAACTCAGGATGAGGGGCAAATCCGGACGTCGACGCTATTGGCATCGGATGGAACGGAGCGTGTGGCCAAAAGGGAAACGGAGCATGGTTATATCCCAATGGTGCCATACTAGGATCATACAGCCCCATTTTTAAACCATTAGGAGACGTCGGTGGATACTTCTGAGGTGTTTTCAAAGATCCTGATTTACTTTTATCATTCAATCCAGAACTTCTAATTGGATCTTGAACTTTGGGTGGAAGAGATTTTTCATCGGTGACAGTCGGTTTTGGGTCACGCTTTCGTGGTCTCATCAAGTGTCGTTCTTTCACTTTATACTCTAGAGTTGAATGTGGTACTCCATAATAGCTTCCAGCTCGATGTACGGACATTTCACCACGTTGAACTGCTCGAACCGCTTCGACTAAACTGTCTCGGTCGTAATTTCGATATTTTCCACGTTTTGGTCGCGTTCCTTTACCACCACTACCTTGTGATGGTGCATTGTTGTTATTTTGCGAGTTGTTCTGCGGTTTGGGGGGATGAGGAAATTGTCTTGAGTGATGATGCTGGGACTCCTGGTGATTCTTGATGACCGACATGTTACCCATTGGTGGCGTAAATCGGCCACGTTTATACGAACTGAAATCGATTTCCGAGATTGGCGGAGTCATTTTCATTGCCAGCTGTTCACTGGGTGAGGACTGTTGGAACTTTTGGCTGATACTCTTTGCGATTACGTCCCTCAGTGACATGATACTTTTCGAGGGCATGATGGGAGGTGAGGTAGAGTCGTTACCAGCGCCACCGATCGGCGGCGTGACGTTCAGAGGCGTTTGCATCGGATCGAGCAGTCCGGGACTTTGCCGGAATAGATCGCCCCCGTTCTTGCTGGTTGTCGGTTTGAAGGACGGAATTTTGAGTATCACATTAGAAGGCGAATCACTGGTCTGTGGCTGTGTCGAAGAGTCGTTTGTCTCCGTGTCCATCACGTCCGGTGTGGTTGACTTTCGCGATGCACGATTTATCACCGAATTGGCCGAGTTCTGGCGCGATAACAAACTGTTCGTGGCACGCTCGTGGCTCGTGCCATTCTTATTGTTCCCGTAATGTTCCGATTGGCCCTGTTCGACCATGTCTTCCGCGAGTATTTTTCGCACAAACTCTGGCAACACGGCATTTAAGTCGTCTAGTTTTTGATGCGGCGATAACCCTGCACGAATCAACGTCTGTATATACGGTCCGAGACTACTATGTTCCATACCAGCCCAGGGATCAGGCTTCTCTTTGCCACTCTTTTGTAACAAAGTTTTCAATCCGTCGGGTGTTTGATTTTCTAAATTCGAAAATCGTAGAATATCCTCCATTGAGAGGATCGGTTTTTGTAGGGCTTTTTCGACTTCTTTCTCCTCTTCAGCACCGGACAGTTCTTTGTCGTCGTCGCCAACGTCGTCGTCCTCAAGTTTGACCGGGGCTGAGGACAGCAGATGGCTTTCACGTTCCCGTTCCATCGCCAACTTGTAGACTTTGTTGCGGAGTGTCGAGCGTGGAATTCCGTAGATGACAGCAGCACGACGTGTTCCCAATTTGCCAGACTGAATGTCGCGAAGTGCCGCTTGGAGTTCCTCCTCGGTGTAGGTGCGACGTCCAGCCACCGCCGACATTCGGGGCTTTGCCCTGAAATCAATACTACTTTGTAGTTAAAAATGTGCTCCCAGAAAATTTCCTTTTATTAAAATACCCTGTACAAGAACAAAACCAAATAGAAACTAGTCAAGTGATAAAGAAACCATCTGTAAGCCGTTTATGTGTGATTGACCTCAACCGTGGTCTTATGGCTCCGTTTTTTTTTCGCATATGGATGTGTTATATTATAGATCAAAGCGATGGCGGCGAGATGATGATCGAAATGATTTTAAATCGTTTCGACCACGTCGGATTTTATTACGCATCGGCCGTCAATGACGGAAGTGCGGCCGTAAAACGTAAATGCAATTAGATGGAGTGGAAACATGGATACTATTTGAGACAGTATTGCTTGTGGTTTGCTCGTGGATATTTGATAGTGAAAAAAAGTAACCTCAAGAGTTTTGAAGAAATTTACGAATGGTCTTAGTAACATCTTTAAATAAAAGAAATCAACAAGAATTTAATAAAGTAAATTTTAATTTGTTTTCTAACTTAGTTAAAAAGAATACAAAGATTTTAAAGAAGATGATTTTTTTATTATTAACTCGGAAGTTAACTTTTATTTCAAACTAGCTGATACCCGCGACTTCGCCTGCATAGGTTATTATGTTAAGAACATATTTAAGTACAGAGAAAAAAACATTTCAAAATTGAAAGCAAAAATGTATTAAAAATAACCAGAATGAACTTAGCGTAGAACATTTTATTAACAATATGCCAAAAAATTGCTCCATCAGAATCCGCTATTGCTGCAATTGTATAGTTATCAGTTAATTGATAATTAAATTTTCAAAAATTTCTAAATGCAAAAATTAAAATTGGTACATAATCTAAAATAATCACTATTTTTAATTTTTTTTTTCAAAAAATTGTTCCTTAAATGCTCTTTCCGGATCCGCAATTGCTCCAGGTGTAATTCATTTTTAAACTATTCATGTTTATAAGATCCAACGGCAGTTGATGACGTCATAGTACGACAATACATGGATAATTAAAAAAAATTAAGTATTAAAAATATTTTAAAAATTTGATCACTTATTTGCGTACTGAAAAAAGCAGATCGAAAGCTTAAAAAAAAACAAAAACTTCCATTAAAAATTATTTTAGATTTTATAGCGATTTTAATTGAGTTTGACATTTTTTAAAAAATGTAATTATTAATTAACTATCAACTATACACCTGGAGCAATTGCAGATCCGGAAAGAGCATTAAAGGAGAAATTTTTTGAAAAAAAAAACAAAGAAAAGTAACTTTTTTTATTTAAAGGCAATTTTTATTTTTAGTTTGGAAATTTTTGAAAAACTTATTTTTAATTAATTAATTACTATACACTTGAAGGAATTTCGGATTCTGAAAGACCAATTTTTTGGCATTTGGTATAGTAAAAAAAATGTTCCTCACTAACCTAACTCTTTCTGGTTAAAAAATATACATATACAATAATAAAAGGGAGTGTTGAAATGTAATTTGATTATTGTAACGGTTGTAACTTAAACATTTATTTTGAATTTGTATTTGGAGTGCAATATAAAAAATGCTAAAAGAGAATTAAAGAAAAAAAATTACAATAAATATTTTATCTATTTTTATATCTCGCTGAGCTGCATGAAGTCAAACGCTCAAATATGAAATAATCAGTAGGCAGTGGAAGGAGAAACATTCTTACTCCAGCTCATGCGTAACATACCATTTGCCCCACTCTATCAAAGCGTCAAAAATCACATTTTTTTAAATTTTAATTACTTGGTTTTTAATGAAGATATCGTGATAATTCTTTTTTTTTTAGATAAGGGCCATGTATATAAGAAGTAAAACAAAAGAAAAATGATCGAAATCTATCCAGTAGTTTTTGAGTTAAAAGCGAACATTGGAAAACAGCTATCATTTTATTTATATTCAGTAAAATTGTCCCAGCATTTAATTTTAATCAATTATTAAACATAACCTTACATTTTAAAGTTGGCTTACTAAGAGGAATCGATTATAGATAATGCTTTGAACTAATATTAATCTATATTTACTGTTAAATAAATTCCTTGATTTTGGTTTGGAAATTTTAGGTAAGTACTTGAAAGTTAAAAGTGATAGACACTTTTAGTGGGACACCCGGTATAAAACGACACTTCCATTATTGCTATCAATGCTCATACCTCGTAAAAATCTCTATTTCGTAAAAATTAAAAATTGTTATGACTCGAACAGTTTTTATTGTTATTTTCTCATTGTTCCCGTAAGATGGCACCTTAATAACACCCAAAAACATTGATATCCCTAACCTAACTTTTTTTACGTATAAAACTTCAACTATTTCCGTTTATATAAAAAGTAATAAAATTTTTTTCTAGTTTTGGCCTTTGCATGTTTCTAATTTTCTGCTATTTTTTTCATATTACGTAAATTGAATTATTAATAAAAATAATTGTTAATTACGATCGTGTTATTAAAACTTTTTAAAAAGAAAATAATCGGCCGGAAGGGGGACGGAATAATTGGGCTCAAATGTTAGCGTAAAGGTTAACAAAAGTATTGATTCGATCGTTCGATTAATTGCGTAATTGATAAATTAACATTAATATTTAATTAACAATTTAGCAATAGATTTACAATAACACAATTATTGTGTGTGTGTATGTATAAGTATGCGTTCACTTTCATATTTATAACAATGATGAGAGTTTTGAGAGCGGGATTTAAGCGCAAAAATTTGCCACGAAACATAAATAATTTTTTTTTTTTCATTTTTCTATGTATGAATAAATTGAATAATTGATTGCATATTATTTGAATTTTAATTAGGTGTTGTCAAGGATTTCAGGTCGCACCGAGGAAATTGTCTTGTGTCGGATTTTGAAGGAAAACTTCATGTTGAACTAACGTATTTTTTTTTTTATAAAATTTCAAAAGAATAAAATTTTTTTATATTTGTTTAGTTTTTTTAAGTGCAGCTATTATCGAAATAGGCCAGACAAATTGCCATGGAAAAAAAATTAAAAGCAAAGTAAATAAACTGCATTATCACCTTAAAATAAATAATTTTTTTTCTTTCTATCGCACTTAATTTTTTTTTTTTATTTGCGCACTCACATTTTGAAGCGAAAAAAAAATGTAGGTCGATATTGACTTTAATTTATGAGATCGAAGACTGAAGAGGAGAGCACAGCGAAGAAAAAAATCACGACGTGCATCGTCACTAGTGAGACTTTTGTGCGATTTGATTGATTGTTTAAAATGGCGGTATTGGAAATTTTTCCGTTGCAGATAATTTCGAGCAGCCAGAGACAAAATCTCCAATTTATTTTTACAAAATTGAGACTATGATTCGATGGGCTCGAATCGTTCTGGCTCAGTGTCTCGTCGTGTCGTGCAAAGCCCAACCTTTGCTCTTGTTTGTTTAAGCAATGCACTTTTCCTGATAAAAAAAAAATATGAAACATTTATTCAAACGCAAACATACCAAGAACAGCAAAGAAGCGCATATATGATACATACACAAATAAAAATTTGTGTGCAATTCCGTCAACTTATGGAGTCATTAAACTGATAAAAAAAAATGTGTAAGTATATACATTTTAAAAAAAGGACAAAATATAAAAAATAATTTATTGCAATTTTATTATTTTTTTTTTTTAAATAAATAAAACTTTATCAGCCTTTTTTAGAACGATAAACTCCATGAAGGTTAAAATCACTGGCGATTTGGGCTCACAAATGCGACATTTTTCCAGTTCCTTTCTCTCTAGATGAATCAAAGTCAATTCCCCGATACTAGCAGGGTGTAAAGAGAGCAAATTTGGTTTTACAAAAAATAAATTTGATGGAGAAAACAACAAGGATTGAAGCTTGATCTGTTTCTTAATAACAAGGCGATAATTTTCTTGTATTTCAATTAGCAAGTTTTGTATAGATTTACGATTTGGTGCAAATTGTTTGTTCAAATCAGTGGCTCTCAATGTGGGAGGCATAGGAAAATTTTTATTTTGTATTTAGTCATATATGGTTGTAAATCTGATTGGAGGATTTATTAAAGCGTGAAAATTTGTGATTTTGACATCACAAACTTTGTAAAAGCACCAAATTTTGATTCATATGAAATCAATTGCTTACAGAACACTTTGTAAGATTAATCAAAATTATTCTTATCATTATCGGCCAAATCATTGAGCCTTAATTTACTACTTGGCTGGAACTTCCAGTTTCTTGACTTTAACTTTGATTTAAAATCGAGTCAAATTTCAGTTACCTATTAGAATTTAAGCTCCAAATCCAACGTTCCCCCTAATATTTCAATTGTGTGTACGAATCTTCGACGTATCTGTGCAGTGGCGGTACGATAAATATACCCCCCCCCCATAAACACACCTACAATATTTTGAAATTTACATAATATTCTTAGCATGCATGTCAAGCATGCTATGTCGAAGCTTGTCAAAGACTACGAAATGTAAGGTTTATTCCAATCATTCTGCTTTGGTGATGCACAAACAATGACCAACATTAACAAGAGCAGAAAAAGTGCAGGCAATAGTAAGTGAAGAACTGTTTGCAATTATTTTGTGCGCAAATCTTCCATCAGCTTAGCCTGAGAGTCGACCTAAACGATGCCGCATCAAAAACTTGAATCGATTATCATGTTTTTAGATTCGACCATCATCCGACAGGTTCGCTTGAGTTACAAACTCACCCCCTCAAGGCAGTGCATAAGCATCGACAAAACAGCCAAGAACATGTAAATGTTCGGAAATGGTCGTGCTGGATGGTGCTTGGAAAGAACCTGTAGAGAATCTAAACACGATCTTCTTTACTTATAGTTTGGTATGCGATAGAAGGGGATAAAATAGTGGTTCCGCTTCTTTTATAATATTGATGCGGAAGGTAAAACATGTGTGCGGAGACATTTTGCTAGGTGTGCACGCGCACACGCGGGAATATTGCCCAAATCAAGTTGAATGTTAACTTTGCAATTTATTCTGACGTCAAAATTTCAAGACACAAGTTTACAACGCAATCCTTAGGCTTGCATATCATTCACAGCAATGAAAGTAGGTATGCAGATGTGTTCATGATTCACAAGGTAGGTAAACCAAAAAACTCCAGTAAGCTTACTGCCCATAATGCCAAAAGTATTCGAGGACTTGCTGATGCCTCAGTTAATTGCGTCATTCGAACCGCTTATACCAGGAAATTTGGATTTCGGCCAGGGCACTCGTGCCCAAAACAACTACACCATGTAGTGAATTAAATCGCACAGGCTTACGAGGACAAACAAATCTGCCACGGGCTGTTCCTGGATACTGAAAAGGCGTTCGATCGAGCATGACACGTGGTACTGCTGGCAAAACGTAAACAATACCTTAGTGATACAGACTTCCGAATAATAGATACCAACCTAAAAGACAGGCGGTATAAAATCAAGGTTGGATATTCGTACTCGGAACATGGAGTAATGAGAGCAGAAGTTCCACAGGGAAGTCTACTAGGGCCTTTGCTCTATCTTATGCAGCTGATTTCCCAACAACTAAAACCCTACAAATTGTCCAGTTTGCGGACAACGTGGCTATACTCTATACTGGGACGGATGACACCCCAGCAATAAAGCTTTGTCAGTGGCATTGAACGTTAGTGTGCGAGGTGCAGGGTTGTAATGAATCCGCAAAAATAAAAACTAATAACATTCACTTATAAAAGAAATGTTACTGAAAGAGCTATAATACTAAACGGGGAAATAATTCCGCAAGCCACCTCTGTGTTATTTTTTTTTTTTGAGCGACTATCTACATATTTTGGGAGTCCTTTAGGTGAGTTTTGAAGTAGATGTTTCTTTTAGAATGAGCTTAATAACTTCCAAGGGGCTTAGGTTACTGGTGATACTGGCTTTATTGGGGCTTCGAAAGGATTGTTAAGTGGGTGTCCCTTTCGTATCAATGAAAGGCGTTCACTTATAAGCTAAGTGATAATAAAGCCCTTGGTCTATTTGTCGCATTTTTTTGGATTTAAACCTTAAGATGCCGATTAGAAACGGTCGTATGTCAAATCCTCACTTTGACACAGATATATTGGTCAAATCTTAGTTTGGTTTGTAATGCTGTTCTCAAACATTTTCCCAGATTCCATGCAATTTGGTACAAATCATAATCATGATTAAAACAATTTTTTTCTTTAATTAAAACGTGAAGTGATTTTTAACTGTGAAATAATGGTAACACACTATGGTTTACTGTGAAAGGCCCCTTCAAATTACGCTAAGCGAGGGGGGCAGGGATTAACTAGTGTGCATAAATCCAAGCTTTCAATGGCATTAACAATACAAATTTATTTGTTTAAAAGAAGGTTCTAGTTTTGAATTTTTCTTTTATAAAGCTTATGGGCCAAAGCTCCTAAACGAGTCCTTTTTTTAATTGTCGTTACTAACTAACTTATTGTCAAAAATTGACTTATACCACTTTCATAAAAATTATTCAGTTAAATAAAGTTTCCATAGTGATTCAAATGCACATAAATAGTAAGCATATTGAAAGACCTGTTGATTCTCATTTCCATGGTAACCGTTGAATGATTATAAGTTTTGACTCTTCAGTAACTATAGAAACATTCTTTAATCGAGCAGATTTTTTTTAAAAATAGCCTAAGTCAATTTTTGTAATGTATGAAGACTTAAATTAAAGCTTTATATTTGAATTTATTTTAAACTATAGAAGTTTGTAACGATAATGGACGCAAACTTTGAAATTTTTTCTGGCAGTTGTATAAAAATGCTTCTAGAAGATTGCATTAATTGTTATCATTATTATTACTAAAAATACACTATCAGCAAAAAACGTTTTTCTTAAAAATCCTACTCAGACTAAACAGTTGTTGTTGGTGACGAAGTTATAGCGTTTTAAGGCCTACCTGAAGCTTTCAAGTCATTAAAAACATAACCTATAATGAGCTTAAATAGACACATATTAAAGCTTTGTGTAAAAACTTCATGAACCGTTGAATGTCGTTTAAGATGCCTTCCAACAAACTTCTTTATACTTAGACTATAACCTCAAAATAATCTTGATGTATACATTTAGAAGAAGCAACGAGAACTTTCATTTTCATTTTTTACTTAGTTATTCAATGAACTATTTCTAGTGAGCGGTAAAATAAACGTTGTCGGTAATCTCATGGATGAGGAATACTTTTTCTACTGCATTGCTACTATACTATAACTACAATAATTCAAATAAATGTGGTCAAAAATGACCACCGAGGGAACTGCAAGTGAAGCTTCTGCCTTCTGTCTATATTGTGTGCTTTGATGCCAAATACTGCAATTCTGTCTTATTAGTAGAATGGTTACTTTATAGATTTTCGTAGTTTCGAGTACCAACATTTGAGTTTCTATTTGGTTTTATCTTTTTTCGGTTTTGAGTTGGGTTTGTGGTCAACTTACTTGAAAATGTGTTTGGTGTCGAGCGGTAGTCTGGAATGGAGTTTGGTGGGGTCCAAAGGGAGTAGTGATGCCGGAATGCCGCCGCCGGTCGACGAGGACGACGTCGAGCTGGCCTTCGAGCTGAGATCGAGTGGCTGTTCGGAGGACGACGGTGTCGGCGTGTGTGACGACGGCGACGGTGCCACTTTTTCGGGCGACGCCGGCGCCCCGGCCAACTCCTGGCCGAAATTTCTGGTCAGATTACTAAGGTACCATGGCGGCAGAAAACCGGGCGAGTAGAACGGCAATGCCGCCGCCGGATTCTGGGCTAAATTCGCGCCACCCGACAGTGCCGCGACCGCCGCCAAAGACACGGCCATCGACTGCATGCTCTCGATCGTCGCCATGTTGTTATTGTTGTGCAACAATTGAGTGACGCTCGGTGGGGACAGTTGCGACCCCACCAGCGATGCCGCCAGCGGATTTGGCGACGTTTCGGAATCGCTTCGACTGTCGCTCGATTCACTATCCGACGCTTGCGGGCTCTGAAAAACAAAAGAAAAAAATTTTAAATCCAACCAAATATTAGATAACCTAGGTTACAAATAAAAAACTATTGCAATACAATTGTTCAATTTTCGAAGACCTTTCTAATGACACCTTATACGACCATCTACCCTGAAATTTTTTTATGCTTTCATTAATTATCTCATGTTTCAAATCTTATTTTTCGTAAAATGGATATGAAATACACATAAACTGGACAACTAAAATTTTTTTTTAAAATTCCCTCCAAACAATGCCAACTACTTTTCTCCATTCGGCGTAGGCCAATCATGCGCAACTCACCACATTTTTTCGACCAACCAAATGTCGATCGATCGATTGAAATCTAGATTTCAACAAGGAAAATCTCTCAATCCACGTAGGGGAGTTGGGGGGCAAAGTGGCCACATAGACAAATGATTAGCTCAACATTCCTTAAATGGAATGAATTGAAGGTAAATAATAAAATGTGATATGTTTCATGTGTATTAAATTTTCAAGGCTAGTGAGAAATCGTAAATACAAAATTCTATAGGACAACATGTCGTCATTTTATACACGATATATATACAGACAGAATATTTAGTGAGAGAGAAAGAGAGATGTGTATGTAGATGAAAGTTTTGAATAGATAGATTTATATATGTCAGAGTATTGTATGGGGCGCAGCCACATTTGCAAATGGCAATTAATTAAATTGGGCCTGATTGAAACAAATTAAACGCATTCTGGCTTAAAATGATTGATTTCAATAGGACCAATTAAGGCTATGTTTGATATAACATGACGAGGGATGAGACATGTAGAGGACAAGTTCTACGACAAAACTAATCGAGAAAATATTCAACAAATCAAAAATACCACCAATTTTTAGTTTAAGACTCAAGCAGTCGTTGAAATCATCATTGTAACAACCAATAAAAATTCATCATGTATCAATTCAACCAATAGAACTCGACTAGAGCATAGCACACTTGGTCTTGGGCAAAGAAAAATACTAATTGTAATATGAAAGTCACCATATTGAGAAATCGATGAAGATAATTCACGATAGAGCAAAGAAGTTCATTCCTAAATCTTTGTCTTAGCAAATTACACGCTCATTACCTACACTTATTGTGCAATAATTCGTTTTTGCATTCGTTTGTGTGTGCGCAAAAAAAAAAATTTCGCGAAAGTGAAACCTGTTGTTCACGTTTTTTGTCGTGAAAAATTGAATTTTCAATTTGCAAATCGCTTGTTATGCAAATTAGACAGACCGAGGGGGGTGATGAAGAGGCGAACGAAAATTTAATGATTGAGGAGGAGAATGATGGCCCTGAAATTTATAAGAGTTGTAAGCATATATACGAAGAGTTTTAATGTTTGCGACTTATATGGAAATTTTCAATTTTCGATGCATTTGGCATACAAATCAACCACCCGTTTAAGCCTAGCCTTCGGGTGTCGTTTCGACATTTTCAATGGGAATATAGAAAAATCTGATCTAATTAATGGCGACGCTGATAGAGATTTATTGAACCGTTTTTCTGTAAGCGCTCGAGGTATACATAGCAGGGTGTGGATTTAACATTTCAAAATTATCACATTTGTACTGCGATATGCAATTATTTATTAGATATGTGTTAGTTTGATTTTCCATTAAATATAAATCTAATGTTCGAGTTAGTTTTTTTCTGTTTGTTCAAAATTCCACCGATTGAAATGTAAGATGATCAAAGAGATAAATTGTTATTACTATACGTTTTCCAGAACTGGTTGACATTGATATTTGTGGATAAAGAAAACGAGCCATAATTTATTGAAGTCTTGGTGAATCAAGAAAAATCATCACTTTTATAAAAAAAAAAAACGTAAGTATTAAATTGAAAATTTGACCAACTTTGGCAAAATTTAATCAAACTTGATAAATGAGGTTTAAAAGGTTCGGAAATAAAGGGCTCTAAGATTAAAATTTGAATAACAGACCCGAGTCGAAATTTCAGACCTCCGTTGGCCCTAAAATGGTACTTTAACCCTCTTTTGGGCCTCCAAAGACTAAAATGAGCCTCCGATAGAACTTAACAATTTTATTATATTTTGTAAACATATCGTCTCGTCTTTAAAAAAGGTTTATGATCATAAAACATAAAATATGGTTGTAAATTTATTTTTTTTACAATACCTATTGCAAATATTATTTACTAATAACCCAAATTTTTGATCTCTCCTTAATCCTGTTCACTCTGGTTCATTTTTACTCAGCTTTAGTCTCTTGTTAACCGTTCGAGTGCTACATGGGTTATTATACAACAATTGAATAAACTTATTTCACTATTTGATTATTTTTCAATATTGTCTATATCAAAAGGTCTAAAAGTGTAAATGTAAAAAATTTAAAAGTGAAAAAACCGAGTTTCAAAAAAAAAGTGTGAAAAAATTTGCTTTAATTTATTATCTTGAAAGTAATCAGAGAGATGTTATAGAATTAAATAAAATTTCTAAAGAAATGCACATGGTTGGGTATATTGTGGATTATAATAAAAGGAAATCCTGGAAAAAAATGATGGCAATGGCGACAATAAAGGAGCTGGTAAACAAGGACAAGAAAATTAAGAACTAAGAACTGATAATTGTAATATTCTTATTACTTTTAAATTTATCGCTTATATTAATGAAACTTGTATATTTAATGAAAAAAAAAAACAAAATATTAAAATAAAAATGATATTCTTTTTGAAAAAAACCCTACCAATAAAACAATAAAAGAGAGTGACAAGGAAAGAGTGAAGAAAAGAGAGAGAGAGGTCCATTTGAAGTTTTTGCTGTAGACCTCTTTTGAGCCTAAACATTGTATTTTGTCCGATAAATGCCACTTGTAGGCCACAAGAGGTCTAAAATTCAAATGCAAATGGTCATGTTTCAATCTACTTGAACCAAGATTTTGAGGTCTAAAATAGGTATAAAATTTCGACTCGGGGAACCTCAAAAAATCGTCAGACTTTACAGGACAAATAAAGTCATGTCAAATTCACCAAATTCATCTTATAATTGTTGAATCATGGAAATAGAGCTTTAATTTTCTAAGTAATTGTTTGAAGACACAAAAATTCTGTTTCTATGGTCAATTATAATGAAAACAAAATACGAATAAAATTGAAACAAGCATTGCAATGCAGGGCAGTAAAAAGTTTAAAAAATAATAGGTAGGTCTTATCTGGAATTATCATAGTCAAAGATAACTCAGAGCTTTTTCAACTTCTGATTCATCCAGACAAGTGGAATGAATTTAGCATACAATTTTAACTTTAAAATAAAATTAATACTAAATTCAATGCTTGATTTAAATTTGAATAGTAATGGGCTTGATTTTTATTTGGTTTTAAATTTAAATAAAATAGTTTAATAAGCAAGTCAAGCCGTGAATCTTTATTTTTAGCACATCGTAAGACGTATCTAAGCTCTAAATCTTTGTCTAGTTTTGCTTTTTGGTACACCCTAATAGAAGTACGATTTTTTGATACAAAAACAAAACTTTAAAGAAAAAATTTATTATTGGATTGTAAAATAAACTATGTTTTTCCGTTTTACGGGTTCCAGGATATTCCTTCCTCTTATCACTGCAATCGGGGAGGTCTATTTAGCACAATATAAGCTCAATTCACTACATAACACAGTCAGGTATTTGAAATGATGAATTCCGATCAAAAATGTAAAATCGAACTTTTGGATAGAATTATCCAACTCTTTAATATAAGTAAAGCTCAAGCTTAGACTCATGACGTAGCCTTTTTTTAGTATATTCGTATTCTTGCGTTGCATTGGAACATCGGAGAATTCACCTAAAAACTAAAGATCCTTTTTACTTTCTTTTACTATATAGTAAACTGTAAAGGAAGTATTGTAATCGGGTCAAATTTTCGAATTCGAGCTTTAATACCGGAAATACATGTTTTGAGGTTCCCTGAGTCTAAAAAAGTGATTTTTAGAAACGTGTGTGTGTGGTTGAAATCGATTAACCGGAAGTTCCACTTTAGTCTAGGAGTTTTGGAGCTTTTTCAATTTTTTTCGAAAACGGCTTCAACAAATTCTTTAAACTTTCTATACTTCTTAGACTCACTGATGCCTACGATTTTTATTTGAAACTTTTTCCTGGGAAAATATGTATAAGGACGGTTCTGGGATAAAGGTTGGGAATTCGTATACTCATATAGGTTGTAAAGTTACGAGTTTCAATTATAAAAAAATAAAATCGACAAAAGAAGGATCATGTGTATAGCCATGGGCTGATCCGGGAAATAAACTTATTTAAAAAAAGAAAAAATAAGGAAAGAAAATAAAAAGAAGGAAATTTTCCTAAAAAAAAAACTATAAATCTTTTTTTGTCACTGGTTCTTTAATGTCGCGTCAACATTTTTGTCCTTAGCGACAACTGTTGTGGTGACTAGGTTATCTTATATATCTTCCAGGACACCCAGTAGCCTCAATGATTTCTTAATGTCCTCGAGGTCCATTGTCTTTTTGTTGTTATTTGGTGCAAATAAAGACGGTGATTGAACGTTCACTTTCACACTTGGGGCCCTTTTTTGGGGTTGTCTTTTCCAAGATGTGTCGATGAGAGAATGCCGCGTGTCCAATCCTTAATCTGATCAACAGGCATTGATCCGATTGTCAGTATAAATCTTTATATTTTCTATATTACTATGTAGATTTATTGTATACTAATCTTGTAGGGAAGATTTCTATTACTTATAGTAAATTTTTGTTAAACTTGTTGAGGTGAACGTTATTAAAGTTTTATCGTTTCCATAAATTAAAAGAATAAAAAAAAAAGTGGTTGCGTGTACTTATGTACGCGCGTGAGAAGTTATACTTCTTTGGTATCATTAAAAATTAGTATTTATTAATTTTATTCAAATAATCAATTTTTAAAAACTGTAATTTAATTTGTATTTATATAATAATATATATATATATATTTAAAGAAATAATTATAAAAAATAAAATTAAGAGAATAATATTTTAATTTGTATCAATAAATTATATTCAAAGAAAGCTGCAAGACGTTTATAAAATTTGTCAGGATCATTTTTCTGGTTAACAATTCATGCATGTCATGAAAACGAAGCTTCATAGAAATTGCGAAATAATGTAAGTAGCTACTTGTCAAAGTAAATGTCTGAATCTTATTCATATCTTGTGTTACTAAATTATTATTCTATGATGGTTGAATCATTTCAGAATCCCAGATTTCGTGATAACTAAGAATATGCATGAAATGCAGACGTCATTTTCAACATTAAATTTCAAATAGTATAACAGCTACTGCAAAATTCGAGAAAAGTAATAACTTATTTATCTATACTAATATATAAAATTGAAGAGTTTGTTTGTTTGTTTGTTTGTTTGTTTGTTTGTTTGATTGGTTGAACGGGCTAATCTCAGGAACTACTGGTTCGAATTGAAAAATTCTTTTAATGTTGGATAGCCTAATTATCTGAAGAGGCTTTAGGCTATATAACATCACGCTACGACCAATAGGAGCAGAGCATCGATGGAAAATGTTGCAAAAATCAGGAAAAAAATTTCTTTTTGAGAGCGTTCGTGGCCTGCCCTGCGTAAACGGTTAAAGTTACGCAAAAATTATGTGTAGCAAAATTGTTCCTCTTAAAAAGTTCTACAAAAAAGTCCGCGACGGCATATGTCTATCTTTTACGGCTAGCCCGCTATAACCCTTTTAATGGTTATTAAAGTTGTTTCAAAAATAATTCATTACTAGCGAAGTTGTTTTTAGAAACATATTATTAATTCTTACTCAAATTAATACGGTTTTTAATGAAATTTGATATGATGATAAATGACAATCTAAGTCATTAAAAAGAATACTTTTTACTACGGGAAAATGTCTCATTTATCCGGGAAATTAAAAAACGGGTTGGAGCAAAAATTATGCATAAACTCTATTTTTAGTTGAAAATGGATTTTGGTGATATTTAAGTATGATAAATATGCGAATCATTATCTGAAACACGTTTTATTTCGGAAAAATTTCTCATTTCATCGGGAAAATAGAGAAAAACTGGTTCGAAGAAAAATCATGCTGAAACCAAACATTTTAATAACTCATTTATTAGCTAAGAGTTAAGTAATAACTCATAAGGTCCTCAAAGCAAAATCATAATTTTTCTTTTCATACAGTCCACTTTTTATCCAGGAAAAATGTATGTTCCCGTAGGATAGATACGTTTTTAGTTTTCACAGAACAAAAGATTACCATAATTTCTTGCAATATGGTGGTTTAAGAGACAGTGAATATTATGGGTTACTTTTTATGTTAGAATATTGTACGGTTCCCGTAGGATAGGCTAAAAATAGAATCTTTCAGGAACTGAGTATTTCAAAGGAGTTTTCTAAAAGTTCATGAATAAGAGTTTTAACGAATTTCCCTCATGAAAGCTTGATCTCTTTTTTATCCAGGAAAAATATTCTACTCCCGTAGGATAGATATGTTTTTGTTTTTCACAGAGTAAAAAATAGACATGATTTTTTGCAATATGAAAGTTGAGGGATCAGATAATAATATAGATTATTTCTTATGCCAGAATAATGCACGGTGCTCAAAGGATAGCATGATAATTGTCTCCTGCGGGAACCGTGTGTTAAAAAAAAGGTCGTGAAATAGATCTTTAAAGTTCGTGAAATAGCGTTTTAAGACATTTTCTCTTTAGGATTAAAATTAAAATTACAATGTTCACTTGAAGATATGGTTTTTTATTTAACATCCGAAAAATAATGAAAATTTTTGAAACGTTGAAATTTCTTTCATTGTTAATTTTTGAATACATATTTAGAATTTAGCGTGTTAAATTACCTTTAAAAAATCAACAATTAAATTTTCAACTTTTCTTTTCAAAACTTCCCACTCTTTAAAATATGTTAGGTCTCCTAAGTGAGCGCTTGCGCTTTTCCTTCTCAATATTTGTGTACTTCTAACTTTTTTTCAGTAGTCAGTACTGACTATTCAGAGACATTCAGGCATTCAGCTCCTTGCAATATATTATAACAGATACAGAAGTACAAGTTTAAAATATATTATTTGTTACAACGGTTACAGGCGTTGCAATAATCAAATAACATTTCAATTTTTTTTACGTTACTCTTTGTTTAAGTTTCATATATTATTTTTTCTTCATTATATTTTAAGTTTACATACGTAAATTTTATCAATAAAACACCCCAGTAGTGTTATGCAGCGTTCCTTTATTATTCCCGTTCCCGTGACATTTTCTACTATAGTTCCACTCTTACTGATCATAGTACGATGTACCTAAGATAGCTCATGAGTCATGTTATACTTTTAACGTTACAGACATACAATGTTTTTCTTGGTTTCGTCCGCGTGGTTTTAAATTAGCATTATAGGTACCAAATTTTATCTCTTCAATGGTTCTTAAGTGATTTGTGGATAAAACAAAGAAAGTTACAACTCCTTTAGAATTGTGCCATAGGTTCCCCACTTTTAACCCTCTCTCACTCTTATCTGACGCAGACGGAGTTGCGCGGGTCAGCTAGTTAATTATATACGTCATTTGTATATATAACTATTTTTAATTTAAATATAAAAATAAATAAATTAGAAAATAAATACAACAAAAATTCAAATTACGCGCGCCAGGAAACCCAATGGTTTTGCGACTAACTTCATTTTGTTAATTTTTGGCTGAAAATGCGCGCGCATCTTAAAGTTTCACTCTCATCATTTTTTCATAACGCGCCTAAAGAAGTATAACTTCAAAAATTGATTTCCTAAATATTTAAAAAGCTCATATTCTTCTAAAATTGTCTTTGTCCTTCAATGTTATATCAAAAGCCAAGTTTTAAGCGTTTAAAGATGTAAAGTTATCTAAAATAATATTTTGAATACTATGAATACTATACAAAATCATAAAACTGAATATAAGTGGAGTCTTATACTCTCATTACAGAGTCTACACAGAGTACTACAGAGCCTCATTACAGGGTAACTTCTCATAATTTTAAAGCTCCCAAAAATTAATCTTTTCGTCTTGTTTTATAAAACCAATTTTTTTATGATTGTTTTCTTCGAATCAAAAAAAAATTGTCTCGATTTCGTAAGACTTGTCTCTAAATTGATGTTCGATTGAGGTCGTGGGAGAAAGAGATGCATTTTGTTCGAATATTTCAAACAATTTGCCGTGATTAGATTAGATATTATATGAGCAATAACTTTACGTCTACTATACTCGTATATATGTATATAATACGAAGCCACGACACGACCATTGCGAAAATTTAGCTCAAGGATTTGTGAAAAACGATTCCATGTGAAATTGAATATTTGCAGCTTATACTGGGGTGTCAAACTCATTCTAACAAGCGGGCCCTAAAATATAATCAAGTGGATTAAACCAAATTTAACTGGACCAAGAAAAATTAAAAAAAAAAATGAACAATTTTTTGAAAATTCTTGTGTGACCCGCAGACCACTAGTTTGACACCCCTGGCCTATGATTTTAGTGTAAATAGTTTAGAGACTTACATGCGCCGATGGCGGCGGATGAGGCGTTTCACTATCGCGGCCCTCCAGCTTGCCGTCCACGCAGAATACGCACTTTTCGGAGGAAGGACTCCAATCGCGGACCTGGAGAATTTCCCCGGAGCCGGTGATCGTCGTGTGCACGGCCGGAGTTTGTCTCAGTCTTTCTTCTAGTTTGGTTCCGGTCGTCGTCGTCGTTTCGGTCGTTCCCGAGTCCGGTGCTGTTGTTGTGGTTGTTGTTGTTGTTGTTGTTATAGTTCCCGTTGGGGTTGACGGGATGGTGGCGGGCGCTTTCGATGTTGGGGCGGAGGTCTCGTTGTTGTTCTCGGTCTCGGTGGTCGTTACGTCGTTGGTTTCGATTGTTGTTTCTTCTTGTGATAGTCGTGTTGGTGATGGTGGCGTAGTCGTGGTTGTTGCTGTATTTACTTCTTCGTTTAAATTGTTGTTGTTGTTGCACGTGGCTTTCTGTTGTTGTTGTTGTTGTTCTTGTTGTTGCAGTAAATGTTGCTGTAAGATATGATGATAATTTAACAATGTGTTGGACGAGCTCTTCGATATTGATTCTTGATAAAGTTTCCATTTCCTTCGACCCATCAATTCCTCAGCGACTCGTTCCAATCCTAATAAACAAAAAACAAAAGAAAAAATTAATCAAAACATCAAAAAAGCTCAACTTTACAAACACACTTCCAAGTTGACCCAAAAACATTGGATTTTCTAAGTAAAACTCTTCCACAAACATGGCTTAAGAAATCGGTCTACCGAGCTTAGTTCAACTCTCAAAATACCCCAAAAAAATGTTTTACCATACACTTCGATCATTCATTTTTATATTAGGCACTTTAATTAAACTAATTGGAGATTAGAATACTTGAAAAATTATGACTTAAAAATATAGATTAAATATGATTAAAAAATTTTAAAATTATCACCGTTTTTGTTTAAATATAAAATTGGTACAAATTGGTTAAAATTAAATGATAGCAAATCTTCATTGGTTTTATTTAAAAAGGAAAATACAATTTTTTATCGCTCAAATAAAATAATGACGGTATTTAGATTAAAGAATTGGTAATACAAAATTTTTCGTTACCCAATTTTATATAGATATCGCAAATTTTTATAGAACTGAATGTGGTTTCTCAGTGGCGGATAAAGAAGTGATTCTTAAATTTTAACGAGAAAGAAAATTGGGTCAAAATGGCTTAAAAAGGAACTAACTGTTAGTTTCCAACAAGTGTTTTTTGACAGTGAAGCTTTTGAATATCCCCTTACAAAAAACTGAGAATAGTGAAAGTTACACTGAAGAAAGAATTTTCAATATTGACGTCATTAAAAAACCGTAGATCAATGTCTAAAAGCTAACGAAAACTTATTTCATTAAGTCCAATTAATGAACGATTTTATGCTTTTTGCCTCAATTAATTTTTCATTGATGAAAGAAACATCGATAGCTGCAAAGAACTTAAAGATGATTTCCATTTTTTTTTTGTTTGTTTGAGAAACTGTCTACAGACCAGTGGCGCCTCGTCCATAAAGGCTGTGGGGCTGCAGACCCTCCAGTATAAATTAGTTGATAATTTTTTAAATATTTATTCATTAATAATTAATCTATAAAGTTGTTATTATAAATACCCTAATAATCAAAAATGGTGCTATTACTGTTCTATTTTGGTTTTGCGGGCTGTATGAATTGCAGCCCGCTAAGCTTGTATTGAAGCATCTACTGTTACGCTAAAAATGATAAAATGTAACGCGGGTCACGTAATAAAGAAAGTGGATTTCGGGCTGCAAAGCAAACAGCCCTCGCCACATTTCGTTCGTGTCACAAATGAACATAGACGAATTAATTTGAATTTTTCATTGTTCAATTGAATCTATTTCTATACTTTTATTACTTGAAAGTATATTAAAATATATCTGCTGCGAGGCGTCACAGTACTTTCTTTTAGTTTCATTTATGAGACTCACTGTTGGTTAAAAGAACTATAAGTACTTTATAATCATATGTATAAACAGAACTATATGCATACAGCCTATTTCCATAAGGATATACGAATTCCCAATCTTCACCCCAGAACCGCCCTTATTCGAATTTTCCCAGGAAAAAATTTCAGATAAAAGTTGTAGGTATCAATGAGTTTAAGAACTATAGAAAGTTTAAAGAAAATCGTTGGAGCCGTTTTTGAAAAAAAATTGAAAAAGCTCCAAAACTCCTAGAATAAAGTGGAGCTTCTGGTTAATCGATTTCAACCAAAAGCTTCGCAACACAACGAGATATAAGATGGAGGTCAAATTCCAAGCTTGGTGAAATTTGGATAAAACTTTCGATACGATATGACTGTCACACACACACATGTTTCTAAAAACTAATTTTTTGGACTTGTAAAAACATGTATTTTCGGTGAAAGCTCGAATTCGAAAATTCGATCCAATTACATTACTTCTTTTACTATATCTATAGTAGTAAAAGAAAGTAAAAATATAATGGCAATTATAGACGTTATTGAAGATTACAAATTTATTTATAAATTGATATATCAAAAATATCAAAGAAAAGAATTACAATCAAATCAAATAATTTTTATGATAATTTTTTTTTAATTCCAGCCCCGCCATACAAATTACATACTTTGCACGAGTCGCCACTGCTACAGACTCAAGAAGCTTAGATATTTGATAGCATGTAACATGCATTGTTATTATTAACTAGCTGATACCCGTCCGCATCGCTGTGTGCCTTTTTTAGGATAAATAATATTTAATGTGTTATCTTAAGATCTAAGGTATCAGGTTTGGTTGCCTTAGATTCATAATTCTAGGATATAGAATTAAGACCATTATGTTTTATCGGCCAGTCTGCTATTTCCCGGGGTCCAAGATTAGACAACGAATTCTTATAGATCTTGCTAAAATAAATTGAAAATTAAGAATATAGTTTTTTGGTAAAAAAAACAACGCGATGGTCACATCTAAGTTGCTATTTTCTCTTGAAAAATAAGTTGGGCTGGATTTCTTTTTGTTCTGGGGGCTTTGCCTAACGGCTTCACCTCTCTTAGGCAAACTCCTAATCGGGATCACTTAAGTCGAAATGTCTGTTCAACAAAACACCTTAAATTTTTTAGATTAGATAAAAATCTCAGCTGGGAAAAATGATTCCGTTTTACGTTCGCTCGCGCAGGTGAGATGGAACATTTTTATTATATAGGTATTCAAGTAGCAAAAATCTTCAATCTTATTATTGGTATAGACTAGTGTCTTGCCAAAAATTGACTTACAAGTCAATATCCTTAAAACTTTCTGGAAAATATAAAAGAAGTAAAAGGTTACAATAACATCGAGTTATTTTCCTTGAAAGTGGAATAATTCAATTTTATATTATCAAGCGATATTTAGATTTGTATGATGTATCTGAGTTCCGTAATCCTTATAAAATTTTTGCTAAAAGGATAATAAATTTAAATGATTTTTTAACAGAAAACTGTTTATAGGTTCATCCCCGAAAGTAACCTGAATATTTGGGTTGGCTTCAAACTTCCCCATTTTTTCTTTCTTATCTTTTAGTAAAGTTTACATAGGAGTTGGAGGAGTTGAGGAAACATAATTGGTACTGCGTCCTTAAGGAAACAATAAAAGAAAAGGTAACTGAGCTATTTTTAGCTTTGAAAATGTCTCAGTCAATTTTAGTGAACATTTTTGTAATTATAACAGAATAACATTAAGGCCGTTCAGTAATCAAACAACATTAAGAACGGCGAAAACCCGGAAATGTTTGGGAAATACTGCTTTATAATATGAAACAAACAAATTCCACTTTTAACGAAAATTACTCGTTCTATTCCAATCATTTACTCCTTTTAATATATTGAAGAAAGTTTCAAAAAAATTATTTAATATTTATTCTTAGTCGTAATAAAAATCCAATAAAATACTTTTGATTTAAAGTGGTTAATTTTTGGAAAAATACTAGTTAATACATCGTATTACAGGATCGAGAGGTGAATTGAAAATTTTGGATCCGTAGTTAATGGTTAGCCCTTAATTTGAAACTAAATTTCATTGAGACCCTCCAACAGAATACAATCGATTTTTAAAACTTCACTCACTTCAACTGTATAAAATAAAACTCGAGCACCTCTCATCAAAAATATTACAACAAAATATCAAATATTTATTTTCCTTAATCAAACAATTTTTCATAATTCCAAATAAATTTTCAAACATTTTAAACAGCCTGTAATCCAATCAAATGCAAATATAATGCGTAATGTAACCACATTCGAACGAAAAAAAAAGGGAAAATACAGAGATAGCATAGAGATATATTAGCATCCCTCCATTACATATTTTGTTATAATATGTTTCAACCACCAAACCTTGTAATAATACAACTAAATACTGCATATCGTATGAATGTCACGTATCAAAGACCCAATATTAATATGTAGAAATATTAATAAATTACATATGCATGTGGAAAAATTCGATAGATGAAAATTGAAACAATTTATTCGTCATTAGTTTCTCGTTAGGTGGAACGCGAAAAAAGGTTCATTGACACATCCCTCTATGTATTATATTATTATTATTTTTTTTATATGAAGTCGCTCGTTATTTTCTAGACAAAAAAATTGCAAACAGAACGTGAAATTTTTCAACTGTGACGAGTAAAGCCTTTTCCTATCGTGTCCGAATACCTCAAGTTTCAAGTAAGAAATATTTTTTTTTTAAATCTATTTTTAATTGAAATGTTTGTCGACAATGTGTTTAAGCTTTTGACTGTAATTTAGTTGTTTGTTTTAATTGTCTTTCTAAACTCGGTTTTGTGTGTCGAAACTTTGGTCGATGGTTGTACGAGGTACATATTATAATACGACTAGTACAACGTTATAATAGACTGTACCTAATAAAACTTGGATTGAGGTAGACGCAACAGGTTGTCGAACATGTTGGATAATATGTTACGAAAGCTGTGACGGTTGACTAAATAAGCATTTCCTCAAAATAAAAGCTTTTTTAGTCTCTTTGTCTTCAATAAATTTTTGAAAAATAAAATGTTCTTTCCTGTCCACTTGATTTCTATATACTACATTAAAATAAAGGTGTTTATGTTTGTAAATAATTTACAAGTGGCTACCCGTGACTTTGGTCACGTAAAATTTGATCAACAAAGTAAACATAAATCTATTTTAAAAACTAATACTGACCAAAAATGAAATTTTGAATTTAAATGGGTATTATGTGCTAATAAAATTAGAAATTTTTAAATCCATCTCTTAATATTACAAATTTCAATAATACTAGAGCTCACCCAGTGGTCGAAATTCGACCATAATTCGTTACAATTTTTACATACCTAAGGGTACACTTCACTTGTAACTGCCTCAAAAACTTTAGTTACTAAGCTAACTACAGCAGATAATGAATTGCATTTGCGAATGTTTGGAAAATAATTTCTTGACTAATTTTTTCTTCAAGGTTCATTTAAAGAAAGTGCATCATATAATGATAGAAAATATTTATTTTAAGTTAAGGAAGGAAATAGGTGTAGAGGTTTCAAAATATTTTTTTTTTCTTCCATAAATCTTTTACAAAATTATTTCAGAATATTCTCTAAAAATTTCAAAATTAAATATCAATTCGTTCATATCATACATGTTTTGAGGTCCCCTGAGTCCAAAAAAGTAGTTTTTAGAAACATGTCTGTGTGTGTCTGTGTGTGAAAGCCATATCGTATCGAACGCTTTTCCGAATTTCACCAAGCTTGGAAATTTTCCTTCATATTATATCTTGTTTTGCCGTGAAGCTTTTAGTTGAAATCGGTTAAAGATTTCGAAGCTCCACTTTATTCTCGGAGTTTTTGAACTTTTTCAAATTTTTTCGAAAACGGCTGCAAAGATTTTCTTTAAACTTACGATAGTTCTTAGAATTATTAATGGCTACAACTTTTATTTGAAACTTTTTCCTCGGAAAATTCGATTAAGGACGGTTCTGGGGTGAAGGTTGGGAATTCATAAATACATATCTGTTGTATACTTGTATGCATATAGTTCTGCTATGTATAGTTATAAGGTGCTTATATATTTCTTTTAACCGACAGCGAGTTTCATAAATGAAAGTAAAAGAAAGTACTGTGACGCCACGCAGCAGATATTTTTCTTTTTATAATGTCGTATGTCAATTCAAATTACAGTATTCTGAAATATTTTTAGACAAACAAAAAAAATATGACTATTTAACATCAGAAGTAATTTCAAGTGAGTTACCTAAATACAAAAGTACCTTTATGTTTAGATTTTTTCATTTAAAAGCCAAAGATAAAAAAATGGAAATAGGCTGCATAAGTCCCGTTTAAAACTTTGAATTAAGCTAAGCTTTTTTTTTTCAAATAGTACCTATCTACCTAAATTTATTTTTTGTGTAATTTATTTGAATGATTTTGCCAAAAGAATATAGTATGAATTATTTATACGTTATACAATAATCAAGAAACACCTGATGAAGACCAAATAAAATGGTTGAAACGTTGTGTATTTGAAGTTATACGTATCTTTTAAATATCTTTTTAATTATATTACTCAATAATCAAATAATCGGTTAAATTTGTTTCCTTCAGTTTCAATAATTACAATTTCAAAATTTAAATTCCTCTCACAATATTTTGTTTAAATAATGACATTTGGAATATGGTTGAAGTCTGTGGTCAAACTGAACAACTGAGATTTAAAAATCTACATATTTGTGTGTATTGTGTGTTTGTGTGTGTCAAACGCGTGGTAGTGTGCATGACGTCTTTTTTCATTAATTTAAGCTATTTTGAAGCATTATTATAAAAAAATATTATCTCATAACGCAACTTCCCCATATAAACTTCAAGTGTGCCAAATTTCATACTCCTCCGTTCGTATAATATTCGGTAAAAGGGGTTTAAAATTTTTGCTTCACGTATATATATAGATATTGTCAATAAATTATTTTTAAACAATAAATCTGCAGTAACGCGTCACAGAACTTTCTTTTAGATGAAATTCGCTGTTGGTTAAAAGAACACAAATAGAGCCTACAATTGATTACAACATTTATAAATATTATATCTATAAATTAAAACAAGATATTTATGTATAAGCTAACTCTTCTAACCCGTCTTCCCTAGAACCTTTTTTATTTGAATTTTTCTAGAAAAAAAGTTTCTATTAAGATTGTAGTGTTTGTTAACTCTAACAATTAGGTATGGCAATTTTAAAGAAAATCGCTAGAGACGTTTTTTGAAAAAAAAAAAACTCTAAAGCTTTGAAATAAAAAAGAGCTTTTTACTAGTCGATTTAAACCAAGAGCTTTGGTAACTAGATCTATAATGAAGAAAAAATTCAAATTTGGTGAATTTTGGATACAGCTTTCGATACGATATCGCTGCCTTACACAGTCACATAAATGGAAATTTTTCTAAAAACTCCATTTTCAGATTTTAATTCGACTCGACTACAATACTCCCTTTAGTATAAAGTTGTTAAAGAAATTCATAACTAAGGAGTCAAAGAGGCCAGAACTTTGGAGGTTTTTTTTGACATTTGTAATAATTGTTTTCGTCTCTTAAATGAACGATGAAAGGATCTTCCACTCGGATATTTCACCTCTCAAATTAAGTATCTACAGTTCAACCCCAACAAAATTTTTTTTTAAAAATAATTTAAAAATGGATCAAAATATCCTCCGACAAAAAGTCCTCATAGAATAACTGCAAATCGTATTTGCAGCATATTTTTGATGTTAAAACATTTAGTTTTGTGTAAAACTTCGCGGTGTCAAAAAGTGCACATTCAGTCAATGAATGAAAATCGGGTAAACGTCTTCGCTCCCCAACCCCGCCAGTGGGACCTTCTCGACCCCTTTGGCATTAATTAACACAGTTTTTGCGAATTTAGCACGAACAAATGGGGGTCAATTTAACACTATTTCAATAAATAATTGGGGGCCAATGTCATGTTTTTACTAAAAATTATTAAATAAAAAATTTTAGTTATTGAGCTCAAAAAATTTTACAAAAAAAGAAATTTTTAAGCATGTAGATTTATAAGTTCAAGAAAAAAATTTGAGAAAATTAATTTTTAGGAGAAAAAGTTAAAAAATAAAAATCTCAACCCTTTTTTTGAACTACTTAGAGACTTCAAAAAATCTTGTTCTAATGAGGATAAAAGTTCACTTGAAAATAACTCTTAAAAATTCGTTCCCAAGTTTGTTTTTATTAACTGATGCGATTTCCACCCTTCCATATCTCAAGAGATGGAGATATTAATTGTTGTAAAATTTTCCTTTGTTTTTATGGGTCTCTGGATATTTCTTTCCTTTATCATGGCTACCAATGAGGTCTATTACAAAATGTGATTTGGTCCTCTGTATTAACTAGAGGAGCATCAGGCTATTAAAGAAAGCTAGCACCTGCTTAGGGGCTGCCATTGCTATCTCACCAGGCGTCATCTTTCCAAGATGCTCCAGTAATCTTTTGAAAGCTGCCTCAGATTAGCACAAAATGTACTCCGCCGTTTCTGCCGCTTTCCAGCAGGGAAGACATTTGTTGGTGTCGGCCTTACTGATCTTATGAAGATGGTAATTTAAGGTACAGTGGACCATATAGAGGTTTGTTAGGAGCCTAACGTCCCTTTTGTCGAGTTACAATATGTCATGAGTTTTTTTATTGGACTACTTTATGATTTTCTTTGCTTGTCTATACCCCGAAATATTCCTCAAGTGTAAGGCCTTAATTTTGGTCTCCCAATTTTTGTGATTTTACAAAAAGGTTTAAGCGCCATTTTTGACCAGTAGATCTGCCTTTTCATTACCCTCTATACCAAATTTTTACTTTAATTCTATACGAGTACATTAAATATTTTTCATTAGAAGTCCCCGTTTTCAATAAATTCGACGAGACTTTTAATTTTTAATCCAGACAATTTTTTTCTGCAAATTTTTACCTGTATTAACCGGCCTATTTTAATATCGAGAGAGAGAGAGAGTTGTTAATAATTTCTCAGCTGCCGAAGAAACTGAAAGTTTCATGAAAGCCTTTAACGTACTTTTGTACTTGGAGGACAGATGTTTTACAACATTGTAAGTAGATAAAGGCTGTAAGGGCTTAATTAGTTAATTGGTCGTATTTATGTGATGCAACCTTCGCATCGGAAAAACGGCTACAATGTAAATCTGCCCGAGGACGATTTTTCATTTTCAATATGTCGGTGGTGTCCACATGTTTGTGGTTGGTACGATACAATAATTTACGGGTAATTGTATCTGAGACAAAATTGTCTTTGACGAAAAGCTCCAGTTGATGCTTACATTTTTTACGTAAATGAAGGCATTCAAAAGTGCTAATTTCATAACACACGTGTAACGTGCTATTACTTAAAATGTAGTTACAGTTTCTTTGTTGAGGTAAACCGTCGAAAAAACGCCTTTTTCGACTGGTTATTGACACGATACGTGTTTCGTCAGTTTGTTGTTTGATCAGCTCACGTATAATTTAGTCGAATAATAAAAACCGCAACGAAATGTAGCCGATTTCGATTCCGATTCCGTCCACTGTGTGCAGCATTTACATTTTATGCATTTACATGCATTTGTAGGTCATATAGAGGGAAACAGACGGACAGACAGACATTTACATTTGTATATTGTTCGATTTGTGTTCTGCATGTATATATATATATATATCCCCTGTATGTATTGTGGTATGTACACACATGTGTTTATGTGATATCACACGACGCTTTAATACATGGATATGAGTGCATGTGCAACTCTCGTTAAAACTGCAACGATCAACAAAACTTCACCCATACATATATACCCTCTGAGACAGTGGCTCCCAACTTTTTCCATAAGCATATGTAGATCCTCAAATCCTCAAAAACCTGTTAACACATCGTGTGAATTGTATTAGTTTCCCGCCAGCTTCGCTAAGCGAAATTTTTTTCATAAAATATTCAGTTACTTTTATTAACCCTCATTTCTCAGTAGTATAAGTTAAATTATTTCGATAGTGTATTCATAACTTGGTTGGAGAAGTTAATACGTAAGTATACAATCAAAAACATTTAGATCAATCGCGGACCTCGGAGTTGAAAACCACTGCTCTAAAGTGTGTTATTTATATATTCATATACAAACGACCCAATCCACATCTAGTCGATCTATCTATCGAATCAAGAACTAGTTGGGTTGGGACCGCACACACAAATTAATTAATCGTCCGTTTTAATGACTTTTCTGTGTCAATGTTTGACGTCTGTTTCACCTCATTCGCATCATCTATGTTTTACACCACAGCCCTACCAATCCTACACGAAGATAATAGCATCATAATAATAATATTGCTGCTACTGAATCCATCGACCAACTCAATCAATCTCTCTACCTTATTACATAATATACATGTAGGTATACAAAATACAGTTGGTCTTTATCTCTCGTACCGTCAGCCCATTTCTTAAAAACTGCATAATTCTTCTAGGCAGTTTTCAAAATAAATAGTTCATAAATTTGTGAAAATTAGTTAACTCCTGATCGTTTTTATAACGAAAAAAAAATTGTTCACTTACATCCTAAAAAATAACGTTTAAGAACGTTTTGTTCACTTCTTATCACTTTTTTATCAGAAGAATCATTTATGAAGGTAAGCTAAATATATTTTTCCAATGTTTGTCATATTACTGAAAATGTGCATGTTATATATCTTTACATAGTATAAAACAAAAGTCGCTCTTGCTGTCTGTTCCCTTAAATCTTCTAAGCCACACAATGGATTTTAATGCAATTTTCAGCAATTGATCGAGTGATTCAAGAGAAAAGTTTGCAGGTGTAATACATGCATATTATAGTAGAGAAAAGTCGGGAAATTTACCAGATTTATAATGTGAGGTCCTAATTAGCGTATTTTTGTGCACTTATATTGCAAACGCTGGCTAAATCTTACGAGATAGATGAAACTAATATGCAGCAAAATTGCATATATTAAAAAGATTGATAAAAAAGTCCGCGACGGTATATGTCTATCTCCTAAGAATAACCCACAAGAACCATTTTTATCTTTTACATATTACAAAAAAATTATTTGTTATTTACCAAGCTATTTTAAACTATACCGTATTATTTCTTATCCAACTAAATACATTAGATACGTTGTGTATTTCATGTAGATCATAATTGCCCTTTACAGCATATCATTAAAATGAACACAAATTTAAAAAGCGTTAACAGAGCGACTGGATATTGTACGTCGTACGTAGTGGCTGTTTAATTGCTATCTTTTTCTTATAAATTTAAAAATGTTATGTTGGTTCTTATTTAGAACAAAAACTCGAACCGTGTATTTTAACGCATTTTCCTCAAGAAGGCCTGACCAACTTTACACAGTCACAAAAGAAATTTTTAAAGTTCTCTAAAATATCTAAAAAGTTTAAATTTAAAAAAGGACAAAGTTTACTGGAAAATAAATATGAATTTCAATTAACACTCGATAAAATTAAAAATTAAATGTTTTACAAACATTTGAATTTCTTTATTGTTCATGTTGTCGAAGATATTAATTAGAAATAAACGTATTAAAATAATAACTAAATTTTTAAGTAAATAACTAAGTAACAATTACTTAACGGTAGGTACTAATTTTAATGAATTTTTGTTAAAGATACCTCAGATCTTAACGTATTGAAAACCATTTATCCTAAAAACGGTTCCTGTAGGACAGCTACGAATCTATTCTACTAAAATAGCTGAACGGTTATAAATGATATTTGAAATGAAAAATTTTCAAGTCTAAAAGAACATGTTATATTTAAAACTGTAATGAATCTGTAAGATTTAGCTAATATCTCTTCCTAGAAAAGTAGTTTTAAGGATTTTGATGAACTTTCTTTGGATCTAAAGTTTGAAAGTATCTATCATTTTTTTCTGTCAAAATAGATTAATTTTTAAATTTCGTTGTGAAGGTAAGGAATCAATAATTAATCAAGCAATTAAATTTAGATAGGTACTCTCAGCAAAGCGAGCGAGTATCAGCTAGTAGCTTATATAGGTCCTTAAATTTAGAACGTTTACCTTTAAAAATTGACTCGAGTATATAATACCTACAATTCCTTCAATTCAATCCTGTAATTTTTCACAGGTATTTTACCGTCGGATATTTATCAGGCATTTGACCACCTGTATTATAACAACTTTTTTTGATCAAGCCAAATCATGCTAGCAAATATAGTCGAAGAACTCCAAAAAAAAATCGTTTTATTTTTATTGTGAAAATTTGCGATATAAATATAAAATCAAAGACAATTACCAAGAAAATCAATAATCAATGTTTCTGATAGATTTTCCCAATTTTATCATTAGCTTAAATAAGAAAATTGTTTAACTAGTAAATGAATCGTTTTATTAAGGAAAATTGACGAAAATTAAATTGATATCAAAAAATTTTCTATATACAAAAGTATATCAAGGCGTCTCGCCGTTTACTTTTTCATGTTTCCCAGCGATAGACGCCAGTTATTGACAGCTAGATTTTCACGTAATTAGTTCGAGGAGCGCCCGAAGACAAATTTTCTCTGTGTACCAACCGCGACGCTTTGTTGATTTTCCCGGGTGAAAATCGAGAAGATTTGGAAATGAACTTAATCAACTCGATCACTTAACTTGTATAAGTACCTAAACATGAGCGTACCCAGCTTTCAAGCCAAGAATTAGGAGTGGAGCTACCCTTAAAAATTATTTCCAAATCCAGGAAGAAAGAATTCCGTTTGTCCAAACACAACATTATTTGGACAAAATACAAAGCTTTATACAGGTGGTTAAAATTTTCCAAAGGGTCAACTACACCCCCTCCCTCCCTTTTTCGATACGCCCATGTACCTAAATATAATTTCATGACGCAAAACCTGTGGGAGACGATGAAACCTTGGTCTACGTATCATTATTTAACATAAAATTGTATTTAATTGTGGAGGAAATATTTTTATGATATGCAGCGTATAAAATGTGAAGAGATAATTTTAATAGAATCGATCGAGTGTTTAAGCGACGCATTTACACGTTGCGAAGAAAATTAAAATTTAGTTAAGGTAATCTTTCAATTTTTTTGTTGTTGGTTACTGCGGAATATCCGGTTTAATAAACGTCTTGAGGCGATTGAAAATTAAAATTAACTGTAATGAAATTTTTTTTTTCCGTTGTTGTTGGTAAATCTCTGTTCGCTTGTGATGGTGTGTGTGAATTTAAATATAGAAAAAAAAATATGTGAGTGCAAAAAAAAAGTTAATATTTGATAGTCCGTTATCAGAAGTGCAGCGCATTAAAATACATATTGACTTAAAGTCATGCCAGCCAACACACTAAAATGACAAAAAATTTTTTCTGTTTCTCTCCGTTTCAACTTGGTAGATATTTTTATAATAATAAATGGTATAATTTCGAGTGCAATGACCAAATGCATACGAAACAAACAGCCGCGATTTGTTTAATATCTGTCCAAACACGACAAATATTTTTTTTCAATTCTGATTTGGATTTATTTTTAGAGAAAATCTTAGTAAATATTTTTTTTTTTTAATTTTTATAAAGGTTTTATACTTTTAGTTGTTATGTTCGTCGAGAATATTTCGTTGATGCATTTATGAAATGAGAAAGGGACTTTTATTGCAATTGAATGGAGTCAAATACCTACATAATATTACATATTTTTTTCATATATATGAATACATACATATACAAATACGCATACACATGCTCGTACATTCCAAATTTCGAGTTTTACATTCACTTTCAACTCGATTAAAATAATAAAATGCATAACAAAAATGTAATTCATTACAAAAGAAAGTGAGAGATGAGATGCACTTTTGTGCATTCTGCGATTGCATAAAAAAAATTTCAGATCTTCCACTCGGATATTTCATCTTTCAAATTTAGTATTTACAGTTCAACCTCAACAAAAACATTTTCTAAAAATAATGTAAAAATGGTTCTATGCGTTTTGATCCCCGGACAAAATATCCCCAAGACAAAATATCCTCAGACAAAAAGTCTTCATAGAATAACTGCAAATCCTATTAGCAGCATAATGTTGATGTTAAAACATTTTTTTTGTGTTTTAAGTCGGTTTAACATCTAAGGTCATATCACGACTGTCTAAACACAGAAAATTTCTGTTGGTCAATTATATCTTACGTCTATGATCTTAAGTCTAGGATTCACCGGGGATCGAACCCAGAACCACTTGACGCATAAAGCGGAGAGAGCAAGTGCAATGCGCCAATAGGTGGTTTAAAACATTTAGTTTTGTGTAAAACTTCGCGGTGTCAAAAAATGCACATTCAGTCAATGAATGAAAATGGGGTAAACGGCTCCGCCCTCAAACCCCCGCCAGGGGGAACCACCTGGACCTGTTTGGCATTAATTAATACAGTTTTTGCGGACTATACACGGATACATGGGGATCATATTAACACTATTTCAGTAAATATTTACGGATCAATTTAATACAGTTTTCGCGGATTTTACACGGACACATGGGGGTCAATTTAACATTATTTCAATAAATAATTGGGGGTCAATTTAACACGTTTTTACTAAAAATTATTAAATAGGTATAAAATCTTAGTTATTGAGCTCAAAAAATTTGTTGTCCACGGAATTAATCAAAGAGTGCTCTTTTATCGGAAAATTGCATGAAATATTTTATTGCAAATATTTTTGTCATGGGGATATTTTGTCATGAAATTATTTTGGCGGGGATATTTTGTCCGGGGATATTTTGTTCGAGGATCAAAACTCCTGATATCGTAAAAATCTGTCAAAAGTATTTTTATTAAATGTTTTTGTCTTTCGATCCACTAACCATTAAAAGTATCCTTAATAGTTTATGCAAAATCAAAGCTAAGGACATCTTTAATCAAAACTTTCTTTAAATATTCATTCAATCGTTTAAGCTTAAAAGCACAAGCTTGCATACAAAAAATTAAAGTTTTCCATTTTAAACGTTTTTTCTGTATTTGTGAAAGTCTTAATAAACATTTTTGTATATTACTATCCCGTAGGAGCCATTGATTTTTCTGGAATAATTACACAGATTCTTTGATCAGTTACTATTTTATTCACAAAAATGTCCTTTAATTCCCTATTTGGTATTTTTGTAAGAAACAATAAACATTTGGTTCTTGTTGAAGTTATCCTGTAGGAGAAATTTTCCAGGATCAAAAGTAGTATGTAAAAACTTTAACCTAGAAATTAACTTTCTACAAAAAATCATATTGATGTTTTGCTCGTTTTTATTAGAGAACAAACAAATTAATATTTTTATATATATAGGTGTGCTGCAGGAACCATACATTTTTCTAGACCCCTATTGTTGTTTATCTACCTTTAAGTACGGCCTATAATAAAAGTTTCGATACAGTTTTTCTATGAATGGCAGACTGATTCCTTAAGACGATACAAAATTATACAAAAATTCACATTAATTCCCTATTTTGTTCTTGTGTAAGACACAATAAACACGTTGCTGCATTAAACTATTCTGTAGGAAAAAATTTTCCAGAATAAAAATTAGTATGTGCTATTTTCAACTCAAATAAAAACATTAAAAGAAATTCCTGGTTTGAACTAAAGTTTCTTTAAAAAACAAACCCCCAACATTTGTTTCAACCCCCAACAAAGACCGAGGGATGTTAACAGTTTAAAGTTTGTTTTTTTTTCCAACTAATAATAATTGCATTTTTAATCCTTTAAGAAAGTCATTTTTAATTCATTATTTTTTTTTTTAAATTCTAAAATTATATTTGAAATAGTCACTATTAATGAAAAATTTGAATTTATAACCGTAGAACCAATTTTCTTTACGTAATAAGCAGTCTTTCAGGTATTTTTATTCAAGAAATAATTCATCAATTTTCCTTGGAAAAATTTGAATATTTGAAAAAAAAACAAAACATGAAGAAAATTTTAAAAAATTTGTTGAGAGTTGCATTGTCTTCAAACGAACATTTTATGCGGGTTTCATGAAAAATTGACCACAAACTTCCATCCCTTCCCCCACATTAAGTGTTTTAAGTAAGACACTAAGAACGAATTTAAAATAAAAGTTTACTAAGCTTAAAAATTTTGACCTTCAATTTCTTACGCTTGAAGGTACTTTAAGGAGGTACTGTACAGTTGTAGTGTAGTAGTAGGTACTATTACAATTAAGGATAAAGCTCTTGGCTTGATTTTTAAGGTTTTAATTTGGCTTTACTCGGTTTAAATTTGGCTTGAAATAAAATTAAATTTAAGTCAAATATTAACTTGATCATCAAGGCAAATCAATTTCACTTTAAAGTCATAATATCAACCTTAATCCGTTTAATAATATAGCCAGGACCTTAATTTGATGAATTCCTATTCCTACCTCGTAAATAAATATTTGGTCATTTGTATTTTATTGGATATATTCTGACAATTTTTTGGATGAAAGTTGAATCTCTAACTATATCTGAAAGCTTTCAAAAATCATGAAAATTGGCGAAAACGACGGATTTTCATGAAAAATCTCTTACGATCAGGTTTAAAAGAAAATTTATGATCAATTTTTAAATCTAATTTTTTTCGAGTTGAAAAAGACTTTGATAAGTCATAAGAAACCAAATGAGCTTCGTTGCGATGCATTATTTGCATATTTTCAGACGTGAATTTATATAAGTACATTGTACATAGTCACAATCGTGAGGAAAGAGGAGGCTGCCTCTCCCATTCCCCATAACAATCCCTATTAGCGTCATAGGCGTCGGCATCGACGCAGGATAAAAAGAGAAAATCCCATTGAGATCAGACCAAGTGAGATTGCGATAGCTCAAGAAAAGCCTCAACTGCATATTATGTTGCAAGTGCATATAAGGGCTGAATATGGCGTTAACATATACACGTGTATATGTACACATGTACATAAATATATAATATGTATATGTAAATTTTCGATTATTTATCAATTGAATTGTGCATTTGTATTTGTGTCGTTTCGTTTGGCGCCTGGCCGACGCGGCTTTTGCATACTATGGCCATGTTAACCACACGATTAAACCAGTGGCGTACGAGCCGTATTTTATTACCGACAATTACGATTATTATTACCATTATTATTTAATCAAATGTGTAATGTACACGTGTTGAGATTAAAAAAAAAAAAAAACATTTTATAAAAACGCCTCCACCATTGAGCGTTGATGTTATAAAAATAGGCCTGGTACATGTTTAATATAATATATATATTGTTTTATAGTTAAAATAATAGGTCGATGGTTGTCAATTCTTCCGGTTTTTCGTTCCCTTATATTATTGCGCTAGTTTGTTCCAGTAGAAAAACTTTCATCGGGGTGGATTAAGTTAAAAAAAGAAAACGTGAGGCCTAAAGCCCCAGATTGCATTTTCCGTGTTTATAATTTTCTCGCTCAATTTGTTCGGTCGAGGCTCGAGCCAAAGTTTTTCCAGTGCACGCGGGAATGGGGTGGGGGGAAAAAAAATTTCGCGTTTTGTTATCTCACGTCGGTTGGTCGGTCGTGGCCTTGGTTGGAAATTTTCTAGGAAATTCTCCGTTTTGTCAGCGGCAGCAAATGTGTTAAAAAATTGAAATCAAACACGAGAAATGGCTCCGATTGCATTTTGCGCGATTGCATTTGTTGGTTGTCGTCGTGAATTTCGAAAAATTTCGCGGTTGTCACACACGTCCTCGTGTCGGATTATCTTTTTATGTTCGCCTCGCTATTCGGGCTCTCGTTTCGTCTTTTTTTCACGTTTATTCATGAATTTTTTCGTTCACTGTTTACTTTTTTTTTTTCCCAGCCATCCAACGGTGTTGAGGAATTTGTTGAGCTCAACGATTTGAAATTTGAGTTTTTCGATCTTTTTTCATTCACATTTTATACGCTTATATACATTAATATGTCGGAGGAAACAATTCCTGGAAAAATTGATATTTTCTTGTTGCAACTTTTTACGCATAGAAATGCATTTTTTGCTTTAAAACGACGTCAGCAAATCGTTCGCACATTGGTTGTACGGTTCTTTGTTCGTTTTTGAGATTCCCAAAAGTCCTGTTACTCGCTCTTGATTCAAGATAAAACAAAGACATAGAAAATATCCTCAATTTATTTGACTAATTTACATCAAAATGCAGTCATAAAACGGATTTTGTTAAAAGAAAGAAGAAGAATTTTTAACCGACTTCAAAAAAAAGGAGGAGGTTGTCAATTCGGCTGTATTTTTTTTTTGTTTGTTACCTCAGTACTTTCGACTGGGTGAACCGATTCTGACTATTCTTTTTTTACATGAAAGCTAGTGTTTTTCATGTGGTTTTATATTAAGTTAAAGAAAAACATTCACTTCTTAATTCTAAAAGGTTGAAAAATAAGGGATGAAATATTAACTTTTTACTGACTAACCCAATTTCGATATTTTTTTTTTCTATTACGTACCTACATTATATCTTCAAATTTTTCATATTAAAATTTGAAGAAAAAAATCCACTCCCTAAGGGGAAAAATAGGGGATGAAATAGTGACGTTTAACTGAATCATCGGATTTTGATGATTTTTTTTTTCTATTAGAAGTTTCTTTCATTAGATTTAAAAGCAAAAAAATTATCTTAAGATCAAAAGGGGATTATGTAGGAACATTTCAGTTAAATCAGTTATCAAACTTCAGAGCACTGAAAATCGAGACATAAATCAAAATCATAACAAAATGAATAATCGAATTCAAAATGAATAAAAAATCTTAAACAAAAAATGCACTAAAAAGTAAAAAAAAAATAATTGCGTATCCTTGCAGTGTCGACAAATTAATATATATATGTGCAACTATTGTTATTTTTGGAGTTGGTGTTAGTCAAAAATAAAATTAAAGGGTTAAAAAAGCCGTTTTCATCACTCTTTTATCAAAAGAAATGACTACTTAAAAAGACTAAAATAACACTTGTTGTTTTTAAGTCATTCATGTTTCTTGGTTGCTACTTTTCGATTCGCATTTGTTTATTTTTGTTTTTTTCACAGCTATCTATGTTCTAAGTTTAAATAAGAGTCTCGTTTGTTCATTTAAAATTTTAAATCCTTTTCATTGAAATCATATTAAAAATCTAGTATACTATATGTTCTACTATACGTATAGTTATTTTACGTTAAATCCAAAATAAAGTTCAAGATAGAAGAAGCTTTGTTCACTTTCTTATTAGAAATTTGAGTCCTTATAGACGTCTAAAAGACTTTTTCTGTTTTAACCAGTCATTTGTTTATGATTGTCACTTTTAGATGCACATTTGTTTATTTTCTTGTTATTTCCATAACTAACTATGATCCAAGTATATATTAAAATAGATTTTAAGGGTTTAATTAGTACTTAATAAACTATCTAAAGGTCACTTAGTAGCGTGGTGGACTTAGTAGACTTAGTTGCCTTATACGCCAGTGGTCCTGGGTTCGAATCCCAATGATAGCCTAAGATGTTTTTCTGGGTTTTCGGATTCGACGGTCGCTAATGACCATAGTAGTTGATGCGACCTTGAAGAAACCAAAAAAAAAAATCTATCTAAATTGAATTGATATAAAGTTTTGGTGAAGCCTACTAAAAATCATTTCTTAATAACCTAAAAAACGTCATTTTGGAGTAACTAATCTAACTAAGAATATGTTAATTCAAGTAGTTGGGTATTCATTTTGGTTTAAATATTGATTTGATGTTAAGTCAAATTTAAGTTAAGTGAAACTCTAAGTTGGTGCTTCTTAAAATGGTAGACCGCGGCGCTCTGGAGAGCTGTGGACTACCTGCAGGAGAGCCGCGAAAAGTCCCAAATGTAATTAATAATTAGCAAGCAACTTATTGACTAATCATGCATAAAAAAATAAAAAAAATTCGAGGCCCATAGGATATTGACTTCGGTGACTTTTGAAAGTTTAAGAAACACTGCTCTAAGACATAAATGTGTTCCAAGACATTGAGCAATGAAATTTTATACCAAGCAAAAGCTTTTAAAATCTGCCTTTATGCTAAAAGCATTAAAAGGAGAGAGGTGATCAAAAAAAAAATTCTTGAGCACAAAATGACGTGAACTTTTCGAACAACCTTGACAAAAATTTGAAGCAAAACAGTAAATGAATATAATTTTATTTTTTATTTGGTTCGATCATCGGCTGAAGTGCGTTTTTTGGGGGGCCAAATTTGGCACTTTCATAGTTTTTAGTGTAGCGCCAGTCATTATCTATGAGCGTCGCCAATGTCGCAAGAACGCGTTGAACGAAGAGCAAAATAAAGAAAAGGTCAAAGGATACAAGAAGCATCATGTGTTGAGGGTTTGTTAGGACAAATGAAAATTGTTTCCAATTTTATCATACTGTAACTTGCCTGCCACTCGACAGTGTTACTAACTTACATTAGGAAAACCTAAATGTTAGAAAATCCGACGTATACAAATTTCACATTGTTCGGATAAGGAATGATAACATGATATTGGTATATTTTAATTAACTCCTAAGTGTTCCTTGCTATTCAATTTTTTTTATTAGAACCTCTTTTATTATAGGTTATATTTTTGGGTTCTTGTGGCGAAAAGAGTATATTAATCAATGTGGACACTTAACATGCATTTCTAACAGATTCAGTGGCACTTGGCAGCACTGGAAACATATCCACCACATTAAAATTGAATTTTGCGCCTTCTTTTGATGAGCTAAAATAGTTATTTCCCATATAAAACCGTAATTATCTATTATTGAGTTTTGACTCTTAAAACTTATATTTTCATCGAGAAACTGTGTATGTCTGTGTGTAAGTAAGACATGAACTATAGATAAAATTCTAAACTAATCTAAGCGTAGTACCTATATAAACTGACCTTTTTCTTCCTATTTCAATCACGCATTTTTCCGCTCATAGAAAGCAAACTATATCAAACTATACACTCAGTAAATTTAAAATTTTCATTTTCTTGTCACATAGATTTCAACGAGTATAAAATACCAACTAATTTAAGCAAAAATTTCTTAATTACATTTTCAATGTGGTATGTACAAAATGTAGGATAGTTAATTGATATAGGGTACCTACTGCTAGAATTTAATGAGTCAAAATAAAATATTTTCATGCCGTTAAGATACCAAGAACTTAGTTAAAGTGAATTCTTTGAATGTCGTTTGATATACAATTTATTGTATTTATTTTTAATTGTATTTTTTGTTTGAGTTTCGACTTAAAATTTTTTATCAATCACAGACAGACGTCAGTGGTATTGACAGAATTTCATAGTGAAATTCTCCATGTCTCATTCATAGGAAAAATGCCTCAGCAAATTTTCCTGGAAATTACGAATTATAGTGTATTATCTAAGCTTCAATGACAGTTTTCATATAGAAAATCCTTCAATATCATATAAATTAAGGGTAGGTAGGTATTATATATAAATATCTATATATCCATTCCCTTTAAAACAAGAAATCGATTTAGAGGAAAAAATCAAGGTTCGTACCAGCGTCAATAATTAATCAACGTCTAGCAATGCTAAAATATTTGCAGAGTGAATAGAAACAATGAGAGCAAAAAGTGAATTAAAAAAGATGTAAAATAAATAGACGATCGACCATCTGTTAATCACGTTTAACACAAATAACATCAACAATATTATTTATAATCAAATTCCGCTCGTGATTGATTGATATTTTTCGTTCGTTATAATATAAAACACGAGACGATGAAAAGATTCACTCAAATTATTTACGACAGACTTGCGATAAATATGGCGGCACAGCCATTCAAGATGTGAATCACACAAAACACGGACGTTATTAAATCATATAAAAATCTTTGCAGTTTATTATAAAGCGTTCAATTTAATAATTATTATGTGCAGATGTAAACATATGGAGTTTGTATTGTGTTGTACATATAGACTATATAGAATGCCGCCATTTGAGAATTTTCAAACAAGTCAAACACTGATTGGACGTCGAGAAATTTTCATGTTCGAATATATTAACATAGATTACACATTGAGTGAGACCCTTGGAAAATTCGAGTGATTGCTTAAGTCAGAGATAATTATGAGATAGCTGTTAAACCACACCATCGAGAATTTCACCACAAAAATTATCAAATTTTTATTGGTCACGTCTATTTGCGTTGATAACATTGATAAGACCACCGATTTCATTCGGTCTGATGGAAGATCCTTAAAATTCAGTGATATGACTAATTGAGGTTATCTTATACATAAGCTGTCCCATTTTATACGCTATATCTATGACTTTACAGTTCTTAATATTTCAAAATAAAAAAAAAATATAAAAAAAATTGGGAACTTGCTTTCAATTATATAAGAAGTTTACTCAAAGGGCCTTAACTAAAAAAAAAAATCTTTAAATAATTGCAATACCTAAATGCATTTAAAATTGATTCTATTTAAAAAATATCGTGGTATCGCTGGAATCTACGGATTTGTTTAAAAATAATCGCAATCCTACAGGATAATGATTTTTACAAGGATAAATATTATACCCTATGTCCTTCTGGAATAATGCATCTTTTAAATGGTGAAATAATTTTGTAATTGGTAGAACACTTTTAGAGATAACTCCAAACATACAAAATTGAAACCATTTTCTCTTACGGAAGGTCTATGTAAGAAACTAAAGACTTCGATTTTAATAACATTTTGGAGAATTATACTTTGGCAAAATGCAACTTTTGCAATAATATAAGTAATTGAATGCAACAGGTAGTTTTTTTAGTTAATATCTTTGGCTACTATGATTACTTGAAATTGATTTTAGTTAATTACTATTCCACAATTTTGTGCACTACACATATTACAGTAATAATTACGCTCCCTATATTAATTTTTTTTTCTTTCATTAAGTTTGAAAAATTTAATATTTTGATATACGGACCTATTCCGTAAGGCGTATCACTTGTCAAGTGAGACGACAAGTGTCACTTCACGACAAGTCTCGTGAATTTTTGTTTTTAAATAGCAGTTGTTACACAAATGGAGTAACCCAAGAAAAATGAGGATCGTAGCATTAATCGTAAAGCGACAGAATACAAATTTGAAATGTCGTCTCACTTGATAAGTGACACGTCTTATGTAAAAGAAGTGGTTGCGTGTACTTATGTACGCGCGTGAGAAGTTATACTTCTTTGGCATCATTAATATTAGTTTTTATTAATTGCATTCAAATAATCAATTTAAAGAAATTGTAAATTAATATTTAATAATAATAATAATAATATATATATATTTAAAGATATAATTATTAAAAATAAAATTAAGATAATAATATTTTAATTTATATCAATAAATAAAAACCAAAGAAAGCTGCCAGACGTTTATAAAATTTGTCAGGATCATTTTTCTGGTTAACAATGCATGCATGTCATGAAAACAAAGCTTCATAGAAATTGCGAAATAAAGTAAGTAGCTACATTTCAAAGTAAATGTCTTTATGTTATTCTTATCTTGTTTTACTAAATTATTATTCTAAGATGGTTGAATCATTTCAGAATCCCAGATTTCGTGATAACTAAGAATATGCATGAAATGCAGGTACGTCATTTTCATCACAGCTACTGCAAAATTCGAGAAAAGTAATTTTTAATTTTTTAATAATATGTGTCATTTGTGTATATATTTATTTTTAATTTAAATATAAAAATAAGTAATTAAATAAATAAATAAAACAAAAATACAAATTACGCGCCACAAGAAACCGAGTGTTTTTGCGGCCAACTTCGTTTTGTTAATTTTTGTCTCAAGATGGCCGCCCATCTAAAAATTTAACTCTCATCATTTTTTCATAACACGCCTAAAGAAGTATCCTTCAATAAGTTCGATTATTTCTTCAAGTAATCTTTGCAACAGAGATAAGAAATAAATTAAGCACCTTCTACTTCTTTATAGGAAAGGACAGTTTTTGTGACTTACGCAATAAATTAAGGCCTTTATCAAAAAAAAAAAAATAATAATAATAATAATTATCATGAAAATTGTTTAAATATCCATTGATATTTGAAATTTTTAAGTTTGGTCTCACCGAGGAAAATCTAAGGAAATCTATTTATTTTAATTTTATGAACTGTGGAAGGTCTAAACGGTGAACGTTTGTACAACGTGGGACATCTTGTAAATAAATATGATGTCAGATTTGGCGACTCCAAATAAATCATCAGCGACCATCGCTTTTTGATGATTAATCAATCTTTTCACAAGTCATCAAAATCGACACGATGCCAAAACGAGACCTTTTAAATGGTGATTGAAATGTTGAATCATTTAAACCTTGAATTTCAACAGAGTGAGTTGAATATTAATTGAAAAATGATCAAAATTTGACTATCTCGGAAAATTCTTCTGGGATCAGTCGTAAATATTTTAACTAAGTACTTGGTATAAGATTTTTTCGTTTAAGATGAATTCAAGCTTGACAGAGCAAGTAACCTTCGAGGCTTTCAACAAACCATCAACCATCTGTTCGCCAAGAATAAAATATGCCCCAAGTTTTTTCTCGATCAGATGCAAACGCATCATAACCTCACTCTTCTGCATTGCCAATTTAGTTGTGTGGTTTTGTGTAACAAATTTAGCTGATACGGTCCTGACAACATGAATTCGACAGGTTGACCAACCGACCGACGGACAGTTGGGGTTGTGTAAACGTTTCAATGATCGTCGTCCGTTTGTCCGTGTGTGTGTGTGTTAATTGTGTTGAATCGCCACCACCTCAATTTCGCGCCAAATTAACTATTGCAACATTTTCGTCGGTTTTCAATTCATTAACCTAACACATTGACAAATAATTTACCAAATTACCATCGTCCATCTCCCTCTTTCATACAACCACAGTAAAGACTCTCCATATCTAATTACTCTCGGAGCCATTGTTTGCACAGTTTTTTTTTGTGTTATATATTCAATAATAATATCTTTTGTTAAGTTTCTGACCTATTTTTAGGTAGACGTCTTTTGTGCCGAGGCCTCGTTCGTCTCATCTCTTGCACAACCCTTTCCTCCTGTTATAGTTCCGCGTGTTCCCAACCCTCTGGATAGGTCATCCCACAAAGCGATTTCTATAGAATTCATTTCATTCTTCGATTCCCAGCGACAAACAAAGCGAGTCATGGCTTCGGTGGTTTCAAAGAAGGCAGGAAATTTAAAATCGTATAAAAGATTTTATGAGAAATAGACTTCTCAATCAATAGGAATCAAAAAAGAGGTAGAAAGAAACGGAGGTTGATGTAAAAACGGAGACCGAGTGCAAGAACCAGTTTGGTTTGTGACCCGCCCGAGTTAAACATGATCTAGTTCACTGACATTTTGTTCGAGCCTAAGACATCCTAATCTTGGCCGAAGAAGAGGAGACGGAAGCTCGAGGTACCTCTATCTCCATTTTGAAAACGATCGAAACCAATCGAAAGGGAATCTGCTGCTGAAATTCACCTGTCGCTCGGTTTTCAGGCCGGTTTGGTCTTAAGACCAGTTTTTTTTTTCGTGCTGCTTCTCCACCGTTTGCTTGTCCTCATCACCTCGACGATTATTCGACCAAACACAAAAACCGGCAGCGATTGGTTGGTAACCTTGAATGAGGCAGGTTGAAAAAGATCAAAGACTTTTGTCCGTCAATTTTCCCAGTGAAAAAAACGGACTACCCCAAAATGTCCTATAGTTGCGTTGGAAACGCTTGGTCAACAAAACTGATAGTTTTGACGTAACTATGACAACATGGTGACGCAATGTTAGTATTGGTTGATTTTAGTTCAGGACCGCCTGAATTCTTTATATATATTGTACACGAAACATATTAAGTATCGTTGTTTGATCGTCTCTCTAAATATTGAACGCTCGTCTAAACTCAATCGAAACGTTTACTATAATATCCCTTTTTCTTTCGCGGAAACTTGAATTGACAAGTAGTGGTCGTCTATTAGTCGAAATTTGACTGCAACGCATGCAATTTTTAAGTTGGAATATTATTGAGGTTCTCTTTCCAAATAAGATTCTACTTCTATTAGTAAATACGTCAGTATTTATTCATTTAATTCATATTTGAACTTTGAAATACAATAACTTGTAAATGAAATGCTTGACTTGACTTGATTTGAAATGGAAGCTAGCTGTTTTAGGATTAGCTCTAGTCAAATGTATAAATAAACATCAAGTCAAATCAAGTATTAAATTTGAAAATTATTTCATTCCAAAGCTGAAATATTAAGCTTGATTCATTCCACAAAATGTCAAAATACTTGACTTGATTAATTTATAAAATAAATTCTCAATTTTCAACTTAAATTGATATAAAAATTGATTTATGATTAATTTAAAAAAAAATCTTCCTAATTGAAATTTTATCATTTGATGAGAATCGTCTTTGTCAATTATAGAAAAAATTATTCTTTCAAATGAGTTGAAAAGAAAAATGGTTCATTAAATAATTAATAAAAACTATAGATTGACTAGTTAAAACGTGATTGGTTGTGTTTGTATGTGTGTGAGAGATACAAATTGATTCGTTTACTTCAAATCGAATTGTAGTTATGATAATTTTGATGTCCCTATACAAGTAGGTAGTTATTAAAGTTGGGTGCCATTAAAAAATCAATTTTTTCCCGATCAACGTCTAATTTTCATATTTTTTATGATTCATTTACGAGTAATTGGCTTTTTAATTTCTTAATCAATAACTAAAACACCGCATCGGGTACCTGTTAATTATAAAGACATTTTTTGTAGCTAATTTATTTGGTAAGACAAATTATTGTTCAAAATGGATGTGTTTCAAACAGTTACATTATCCATTATTAAAATCTTTTTTTAGCTGTTCCAAATGAGGTTTACGAAACTTATATAGAAATTATTTTTCTAAAAAAAGAACACTAAGATTTTTTTTTTTTTTTTGAGAATTGCGATGCATTTTTTTAGATCACATATTTCTATCCTGGGATTTCATAATTGATTTCATATTATTTTTTTTCGAGCTTTAAGCTTTTTCTAATTATGTAGCCATTGTCTGGTTTTGAATTGTGCCATGCAAATTTATTAATTAGGTATATCTATAACTAAACGATGTTAAAATTTTTGAAAACTTTTCAAACGACTAAACTGTTTGATTGAATTTTTTCATATATAGAAAAACCATAGTTTGAAAATTTTGTCATTTTATTCAAAAAATTATTCATAAATTTTTCTTTATTGAAAGGCAAAATAAGATTTAGGCTTAGGTTGTCATCAAATAAAACATTTGAAATTTTTTTTAGTTATTTAATCTTTACATTTTAGCTTTGAAATGAACTAATGTACAAATTCGATGCTAATTTGATTTGATATTTAAGTAGTAGCAGTTTTACTTAGTTTAGGTAGGTATACTTTGAAAATCAATTGTGAGTGGATCCTTTTTTTGGCTTAAAAATTGGTAATTATTCAATTTTTCTTAGATGGAATTCGTTATACTTAAATAATTTTCCATTTTTAATAAAGCTTAATGAGAAATCAAAATTTATAAGCCATTAGTACTTACAAGAAATTAGAAAAAAAAGCTTAAATCAGTAAAATCTAGAAAAAATCATCACTTATTCATGGACTTTCATTTGGATACATTTTGCATTATTTGAATTCATTCGTTGATTTAATTCGATTTGAAAGTTCCGAATGCATATTTTGGATTGATTGATTGATTTAATCGATTTATCTGTACTAGTTATAAGATAAATCAAAAAAATGTAATCGTATCTTTTTTTGTATATAGTTATATTTTTATTTAAAAATGAACTACTTTGGTCTTTTTCAATGTTCAACATTTAAAAAAAAAATTAAAAATTCTATAGTAAAAAGTAAATTGGAAACACTGAAAGATAAATTAAATTTTACCCTCGAAAAATTTAATTGAGACTTGGAGGTTTTGCAATTTTCCGGAAACGCGTTTTAACGGGTTTTGATAAGGCAGTACTAAACTATTTAAGTCTAAAAATAGTCTAAAGATAAGAACTAAAAAAAATCAATTTTGTGAGTTTTGTTAAGTGTTCGAATAATAGAAACAATTTCAAATGTTCTAGCTCTAATTTACATATATATATATGTATATAATGAGTTTAAAAAAATAAAAATCATAATATTTCCTTTAACCTTCTAATCCTACGACAAAATTTGGTCAATTTTCATGGAATTTTTATCATTAAAAAGCTAAACATAAAAGAGTTATAAAAACTACCGAAGTGCAATAAATGCAATACAGACAAGTAAATGCATGTTATATGAGGTACCCACTATATTCAACATTGACTCGACATAATCAAGTGCAAACATTAAAAAGTAATTATGACTAATCATAATTTGCTGCAACTGTATATATAAACATTAATAATTTAATACATTAACCCATTGAAAAAGAGACAGAAAATAAGCGAATATTTACAAAGAAACTGATAAACAATTTTCCGACTCGAATCTCACAAAAGGGTGCAAAAGACGATAAAACATAACCAAAATTAAAATATGCAGAGGCTAGTTTTAATTTTTTTTTGTTTTATAAACAAAAAAAATGTCTAACTTCAACTTCAAGTAATTTTTCTTCAGTTATTTCCGATGTTCAAAATTTAATTTAAAACCGGTTTTCCACCAATTGGACATCTTTTAAGAAACTTGTTTTTAAAATAGTTGATAGTCAACAACAATGTTGATTGGTTGTAGTTATCGAAAACAACAAAAAGCTTTTGTTTTTGCTTCGTACTTGGCCCACTTGATAGAAATCGGAACAAATTCTAAATCCTTTAAGCTTAGTAGTTTTTTAGTGGAATTTTTTTTTAATTTCTCCAGACCAAAATTTTCAAGTTACTGTTTTTTTAATTTTTTCCTTAGGTTATATTTTTATGTAACCCTTATTTTAATTTAAAATCATTGCTTAAAACCTTAAAATTTTAAGATAAACCTTTATTTGATCGTTAAAAATAACCAGAATTCAGTTTTCCACGAAAACTTGTTTGTTATAACCAAAATAAATTTTTTTATTACAGCTTTTGGTTTTTCTTATGAAAAAATTTGTATTAGGTATCTACTTAAAACAAAATTTTAATTTTAATAAAACAAATTAAACAAATGTAAGCTTTCACTTATGTATATATTAAAAAATTTTTTTTGAAGACAGTTGATTTATAGGATCTTGCTGTAGCTATTTGTCGGGAAAACAATTTTTATTTTGAATCTAAAATTTTTGAATAGTTAAACTTCCAACAAAACTTTCTACGACCAATTTCTTTTTGATCTTTTGTTCTTTTAAAACAAACTAAAATACTGTCCTAAAATTTTTTTTTAATTTTTTGATAAAATTGTGTTAAAAACAACATTTTCTAACATTGTTACAAGTTTTTAAAAGTGTTAAGTGTTGTTTTGTTGTGTTTGTTGAAAAAAAAGGAATTTGCAAACTGCCCTAACTTTCTTTAATTTTAAAATTTTTCAAAAAAAAAATAATAAAATTTTTATTAAAGTCCAAATTTATTTTAAAACAAAATTTTCGAAAAAATATTATTTAAACAAATTTCTTTTTGTTCCTATTGTTAAAGCAATTTTGGTTTAATATTTTGCTTTATAGTGAAAATGATAAGTCGTCATAAGTTCTACGTTTACAGAGTTTATATATGTTCGTTTTTTAACCTCAAAAACTGTTTCATTTTAAAACAGACTTTTAAGTCGCGTTAAAATAAACAAAGATTTTTTTTCGACGCCCAAAAGTTAATTTAAAGCTAATTTTTCACCAAATGAACAAATGTTTAACAAATGTTTTGAAAGTTTAATTGTTGGATTTGTTTCTGCTTACAACAGCGGTTGAAGAACTTTTTTAACTACCCCAAAATGGGGTAGATTACAGGGAAAATAAAATAATTGCATGAAAATAATAAACTGTATGTAATAGACAAACAAAACGGAAATTAATTGAAAACGTTCCAATTCAGGTTTTGAAGAATTGATTCGCTTCATGTTTGACATAAAACTTCAAAATTGGGGCTTTTTGATATAAGTTTAAAGAATGGTTTGTAAAAATACTAACAAATTAAAAAAAAAAAACAATATAAAACAAAGTCCCTTGTTCCCCCCAAAAATTTCATTTTTACCCTATTCGGGGTAATTCAGTTCAGTTCTCCGACCGGTGGCTTACAAGGAAACTTGGTATTACAAACCAGATTTTCTAAAAAAATTGTTTTAAAACAATTGATTCTTTGTTTGTTGTATTTATTAGGAAGGCTAATTTCGGTTTCATAATTGGTGGAAATTGGCATAAGTCGTCAATCCTTTCAATATGAGAAAAAAATTGTGCTTTTTAAATTTTTCTTAGTAAAAAAATTAGCTTAAACTCTCTCACTTATAATTTTTTTCGTCAAAAATTTTTTTCATTAAATTTTTCTGAACTTGAAACCATCACAGTGCTACAAATTATCGAGTTAGCAGTTAAATACTTTGTGCTAAACTAGTAATTGACAATTACTTCAAAGAAGACTAAGAAGAAGAACAACAACATAAAGACAAACCGATCAAACGAGTTTTCATCATAAATAAAATTTCTTTTCAAAAAAAAATCCAAACATTTTTCAACCAACTCCATATCCGCTTCAAAACGATCTCATCCTGCCTCAATTTTTTCTACCTTATTCTCTCTCAAAAAAAAAATAAATAAATTTCCGCAACGTTTTTTTTTCCACATGACAAACCCAACCGGCTTTTCCCCCATTATCCTTACTCCAATAACTAGCCTCAACCCTATACCAATTTAACAATCAATTTAAACATATAAAAAAAAATTATTTAATCCAATGAACAGGACAATCTATTTTATTATATATATATAATATATAAATTGTTGTTACGGTTTTTTTGTCTTTAAATCGCCCCATTTATGTCATAGTATTTTGCTTCATCTTAACAGTAGTTATGGAAGTTTCCCAGCCACGTGATTCAAATGGAAAATTGGAAAATGGCCTCGTGGATTGGTTGAAAAGCTAAAAACCGCCTACTTAATCTATATAGCGTCGACCTACGAAGGGTTGGTCTATCGAATGATCGCGTGACTCCCAAACAAATTGATCCATACTCTATGTAAAGTATATTATAAACATATACGTAAACGAGCCCTTTTACATATATACATAGGCCTTATTAGAAAAGCACACGAAAGGTAAAATACCCAAACAATTGGTGCTTTTAGCACACAGAAAACTTCCACGTCCAGCCCATACACCCGCAATACCCCAACACTCTATGGACAACCCCTATATTCAAATTCAAAGCGCCACCACACTGAATAAAGAGAAAAGCTCTTAAGGTATAGCTTTCTTGATCTTGATTATTTATAAAGAAAAGACAATCAGAAAAATGAGCATCTCATAAAAACAAAAGACTCGAGGTAATTATTTCTATTCATAATTTGTAAGAATACAAAGTAATAGCTTGTAGGGTTTTTTTTTCTTGATTTCTATATATTTATGCTTGGATATATTATCAATGGTACAATGGGTAATAAGTAAAAGGGCGATCGATCGAGATTCCAAGTCGACAAACATTTAACGATGTTATTTGAAAATTTTCATGTCTAGTAACCATGAGAGAAGGAATCTATAAGTGATAAACAATACGGAACTGATTGCCTTGGTATTATGATCAGTGCTTATAGGTTATATAAAACGGGATAGAATATGCTTGTTTTTTCTTTTTTCTTTGTTGGGTGGGTGGATGAAACTGCATCATTGTGTGCTCGATGCATACAATTGTGAGATGTTTTTTTTTTTTTTTTGGGGCCGGAGGCGATCGTTTTATAACTTTATTTAAAACGTGGTGGAGAATATTTTATTGTTGATAAAAAAATCGGTGGTTGTTGTTGTACGGTAGCTTTCTGGTGAGAGGTTTAAGACGCCAACTTGTTGGGTTTTTTTGTCGATCGAAAAGATTACGAAGAAATTGATCTTAAAATATTTTGCTTATAATGTTGCTAAGATTTCTTCGAAGAAATTATTTAAGAAATCAGCACATAAGTACCCGAGTCGAAATTTCAGACCTCCTTTGGCCCTAAAATGGTACTTTGACCTTTTCTTGGGCCTCCAAAGACTAAAATGAGCCTCAGATAGACCTAAACGATTCCATCGTCTTCATTTTAACCTACATGAAATTTTTATTATATTTTGTGAACATATCGTCTCGTCCTTAAAAAAGGTTTATGATCATAAAACATAAAATATGGTTGTATATTTCCTTTTTTTTACAATACCTATTGCAAATATTATTTACTAATAACCCAAAGTTTTGATCTCTCTCTTTCCTATACTTAGATGCTTAATATAATATTGTGTATTCTGGTATCCATTACTGATTTGATCCTTAATCCTGTTCACTCTTGTTAATTTTTACTCAGTCTTTTGTTAACCGTTCGAGTGCTACACGAGTTATTATACAACAATTGAAGAAACTTATTTCACTATTTGATTATTTTTCAATATTGCCTATATCAAAAGGCCTAAAAGTGTAAATGTAAAAAATTTAAAAGTGAAAAAACCGAGTTTCAAAGAAAAAGTGTGAAGAAATTTGCTTTAATTTATTATCATGAAAGTAATCATAAAGATGTTATACAATTAAATAAAATTTCTAAAGAAATCCACATGGTTGGGTATATTTTGGATTATAATAAAAGGAAATCCTGGAAAAAATGATGGCAATGGCGACAATGAAGGAGCTAGTAAACAAGGACAAGGAAATTAAGAACTAAGAACTGATATTTGTAATATAGTTATTACTTTTAAATTTATCGCTTATATTAATGAAATTTGTATATTTAATGAATAAAAAAAAACAAAATATTAAAATAAAAATGTTATTATTTTTGAAAAAAACCCTATCAATAAAACAATAAAAGAGAGTGACAAAGAAAGAGTGGAGAAAAGAAAGAGAGAGAGGGGTCCATTTGAAAATTTTTCTGTAGACGTCTTTTGAGCCTAAACATGGTATTTTGTCCGATAAATGCCACTTGTAGGTTCAAAAGAGGTCTTAAATTCAAATGCAAATGGTCATGTTTCAATCTACGTGAACCCAGATTTTGAGGTCTAAAATTTCGACTCGGGTAACCAAAGAAATATTTTGATTTACAATTTGGTTGTGGAATTTTTCAAAGAAGGATTTTTTTTTAAAGCTGTTCTTGCTGGGACAATTTTGAACATTGTAAATTTTTTGAAAATTATTTTTTTCCTAAAAAGTAATTATGAACCAATAGAAATTTCTTTATCAAAGCTTTTTTACTTCAACTGATTTTTCAGGTCAGTTTTTATACCTTTACTACCTACCTATAGGTAGTAAATGCTTTGCTCTATTATACTTAAATATTTAACGAATCAATTCTAGCCGAAGTTGACCAACTTAAGTTTTTGTGTTCCAATTTTGACAACGAAATAGTTTTACTATATGTACGATTTAATCTTAAAATATTTTCCTGTATTTCCTTCCATCAAACATTATTTTTTAAATACTCACGAAAATACAAAGACGAATTGAATGAATTTTATTTGAGATATTCATCAAGTCAAATATACTTAGACATGTTATCAAACAAATTACGCTTGAAAATAGATTAATTTGCGAAGTCCTTTACTTGATATTTTGATAGATACTTATTTTTGACTTGAGTCTAACTTGGTTTTAAGTAAAATTTAAGTCTCGAATTATTATAGAAATTAAGTTAAACATTGAATTGTTTTTCTTTTTAACCGACTTCAAAAAAAGGAGGTTCTCAATTAGACTGTATTTTTTTAAAATGATTGTTACCTCTGAACTTTCGACTGGGTGAACCGATTTTGATTATTCTTTTTATTTGAAGGTGGTGCTTCTCGTGTGGTCCTATTTTAATTTGTAGGAAGTCGTTAACTTTGAAGGGGTTGAAAACTAAGGGATGAAATATTAACTTCTTATTGGATAGCTCGATTTTGATTTTTTTTTTTGGTAGAACATAATTTTCAAATAATCTCATTTCCATTTTAATAAAAAACTCCACTCATAAGTGGTTAAAAATAAGAGATAAAATTATAAATATTTCCTAGCTAACCCGATTTGGAATATTTTTTTTTCTATTACGTACATCGTACCTTTAAATTGTTCATATTTCAATTTGAAGAAAAAATCTACCTTCTCAGGATGAATATAGGGGATGAAATGGTAGTGTTTAACAGAATCATCGAATTTTGATGATTTTTTTTCAATTGGAAAGAATATTTCACTTAGTTCCTTCATTACATTTAAAAGCAAAAAAGTTCAACCCTTAAGAGCAAAGAGGGTAGTAGTAACTTTTAACATTTAACGGCGCTGTCTTATATAAGCAGTGCATTTAGTAGGCTTACCCATATTCAAAGAAATAAAATCAGTTATCAAACTTCAGATCACTAAAAATCGAGAAATAAATAAAAATTACATATAAAAAAATAAAATTCGGATAAAGCTTTCGATACGATATGGCTGTCACACACACACAGAGACATGTTTCTAAAAACCACTTTTTTGGACTCAGGGAACTTCAAAACATGTATTCCGGTGAAAGCTCAAATTTGAAAATTCGACCCGGTTACAATACTTTCTTTACTATATAGTAGTAAAAGAAAGTAAAAAGGATCTTTAGTCTTTATTCTTATCTTTAGTTTTAATACGAATATACAAAAAAAGGCTATACGTCATGGGTCTAAGCTTGAGCTTTACTCATATTAAAAAGTTGGATAATTTAATCCAAATACCAAATACCTGACTGAGTTATGAAGTGAATTGAGCTATTATCGAGCTAAATAGACCTTTTTGGTCGCGGTGATAAAGGGAAGTAATATCCTGGGACCCGTAAAACGGAAAAAAGAGCTAATATTATTAGACTTTAAAAAATATAATTAGCAAATTCAATGCTTGAGTTAACTTGAAGTTACAACATTAACATTTGAACATATAGGCTTTGATTTAATTTTAAGTCGACCAGCGTGAAAGTCAAGTCAAATAACTTAAAAATCAGATCCAAGCACTGAATCTTTAGTATTGAAGATCATTGAAGAAATTATAAAAAAAATATACCTAAGTATTTAATGCCTAGTAAAGTATCTTTTTAAAAATGTAACAGCAAATTTTCGTTGCATTATTTATAAACGCAAATGGTTTAAAGGCCATTTTTCTCAATCGCTTCAACTTAACCTAAGTTTCAAGACAAACGCTTTTTATTTCCTTTTTGACGTGATAACGTCTTATAAATTCATGAAGTACGTACGACGGCCAATCTGAAAAAGTGTCACGTTCCATTTGAGGCTGTAAGTGCAAGCGAGAACGCGATACAAGCGATAGAGAGGCAATTGTTGAATCCTAGACAACGTGTTTTGTGTTTTTTTTTTCTACAATTTACTTAATAAGATTTAAAATTAATTTCCTTAATAATTTACAGTCTGATTTCATTTTGAAAAAAATGTTAATTTTCAATTAACTCCTTCTTTGTATTATACAAAATAATGATAATAATTCAATTTATAAAAGTATGCAATTTTTCATCAATGTTTCTTAATGATGTTATCACGTAAACTTATCGTCCGTAAACCGACTTTACAGACAACCAATTTTTTTTGGAAGTTTAAAGTCGCTTTATATACAATACATTTCTGTAATTTATAGATACTGGTTCTTGTACTTGGAAGATAAACTTCTCTTATTTTGAGGACCACCTTTTAAAAAAAGCATAGCATAGAAAACAATGAAAAGCGTCAAAAAATTCTAAATATTTTCGTCTTTAATTTTGTCGTGAGCTCTGCACTATCAAAAACTTTTCAGTTTGGACCTAAATATGACAAGTGTAAAACAATGTTAACCATTAGAACTCAAAAATATACACTCTAACTTGAAAAATATTCAGGTACACACTCTTTGTATTGATTTAACTTGGAAAATCATAATTAAATCGAAAATAATTACAATTTTGTTAATATCTTAACAAATTAGTACCAATTTAAAATCAGAATATTAGAAAGGTTTTAACGATAATGTCTGATTCATTTGTAGTTGATTCAATGGTTACTTAAGTATGACGTATGTGCGTGTTTCGCCATAAATATTTACAATAATTAACATAAAAATTAAATTAATTCAAATTAAAACCTAAAAAAAAACAAATTAACAATAATACATTTTTCCTTCTGTACAAAACAGAGACAATGCAAAGCCCAAATGAACAAAACAAACCGAGACAGCAACAATTGCCACTCTATTGTTTTATTTATTCATATGTTTATATTGTTGTACTGTGTTTTTTTTATATTCACTTCTTTTTTTTTTTTGGAATTCGTGCGCTTTGCCTTTTGGCTGCCTTCTTTGCTACGCCTACTTGATGATTGAAATAATGATTATGGTCGCGATCCAGAGTGCTAGATTTAAAACATTAATTAATACAATAATTATGGCTAGTTGTACCATTAAAAAATTAAATAAATAAATAAAAGCAAATCCAAGATGGCGATTGAGTTAAATAGAATGTGAATTTTTAGTAGGTTTGATTGGTGAGGAGTTTTTTAGTTTTTTAGTTTTTTAGTTTTTTTTTTTTTTTTTTTTTTGGGATTGTTCAAGTATTGTCTGGTCTGGTCTGGCCAAGTCTGGCCTTGCCTTTGTGTGTGCGAGCTCGCAAAATTGAAGCGAAACGAGTTTTTTAAGGCCCGACTTGCGAATTCACTTTCGGCCAATCCGACTCGCAAATGGTCGAGTTGGTGTTTTAAGGCCACGGATTCTGGCCTTGACTTTGGCAATGCACTGCCAGAAGACGTGCGATGCATTTTGTGTGTGTATGTATGTGTGGCTTTTATTTTCGTGAAGTGCATTTTAGTGCAGTCGGCTGGACTCGGATTTCGGGGCTCCTTTGTGTGACGCAGTCTTGACCCAGATTCTCGCGATTTGGGCGATTGTGTTGGGCGATTTTTTTAAAAAGTGAAATTTTAGCCAGGGTTTCGCTTTTGTTGACCCAAAAAAAAAGACCTTTGCATTTTTGGTGAGGCAAATTTGCAAGTGAAATCAATTGTTTCAGTTTGTATGGAGATGAGAAGTCGAGGTTTTGGAATAATGACATATTGTTGGCTCCCGCTTTGCTGAGCGTATATTAAGTACTCAAATTAAATTCGATTTTTTTTGAAGGTTTTGTACCTTGTCTAGCTGACTGTCACTGGTATTTTTCTTCGTTCTACACGTAATTTTTTTTTCTTAAGCCTTTTCTACACTTACTGATCGCTATGTGTAATGTGCAATGTATATGTATGTCGTCACCACAAATTTCATAGCCTTCCATAGATTCTATAGATTTCAATATAGACTTCAATAGATTTCAATAGACTTCAATAGATCTAATAATAAAATTAGTAATAAAAAAAGTAAAAAAAAATTATTGATGATGCACAGATGTGAAGCTTAAAAGGCTTAAGATGCTGTAAAAAGTATTTTTTACGATTAACTTGTTTAAATTTGACAATTGTTTGAAGAGTCTAGTTAAGACATAACATATCCCTATCGAAAAAGCGCTAATACTGACTTTGGTAGGTACTTTTGGGGGTTGAAATGGAAAATAAAAAACAATAATACCAAATGCATCCAATGATATATCAAATTAACGAATTTTCAAGAGATATTGAAGATATTCAACAAAAAATGATTATTCCCATAACTGCAGAGCCTAATTTTTAAAAAAAAAGGTTGCTTTATATACGATTTTACTCAACACTTTTTGGAAATAATTATAATGCGAATATCTTACGTCCTTAAATGGACAAAAATTTAAAAACATCATTTAAACTATTTTTATCTTATATAAGCTTTCCATACCATTTTCGAACTCGTATTGGCGTATAAGTCGTTACGAGTATTTTTTAGTAAGATTTTTCATCCTGGCAACAAAGTAGGTAATAACTTAAAAATTGATTGTGTTTTTTTTATATTATCGCTAAGCTACTTTTGTTTTATTTTTTTTTTTAATTTTTATATTCCCTATGTTCTTTCTTTGCAATAGATACGATCATTAATTGAAAAGTTTTTTCATCCTTATTTTCTTAAGTTATCATTTTATTTATCGTTTTTATTAGGTACTTTCTTATTCAAGGACTATAACATTAACTAATTTAAAATATAAAAAAGTTCCTAAGTTTGTTAAATAAAAAAATTCATTTTATCCGCTATTTTTTATGTTTAAAACAAGCAACGTTATTCATTTGTTTTTATCGATTGTTGCGATAATGATATTTTATGATTGTCGGCTGTTTTCGTTCTTCATTTGATAACTTTCAATTTTGTTAAAAGTATTTGAATGTTTGTAATTTTTGGTTTAATTTGAATTTTTCCAAAAAAAGTTCTTGTTAAAGCAATGAATTTTTTAAACTCAAACTTCTATTATGAGTTTTACCGTCACTAGAATTATCCAAATTTATAAACTCTGGTCTTAGTACAGCAAAAAATTCAATTGTAGTACGAAACATTTCCATTGTGATTTTTCTCACATTTGATCGGTTTTTTCAAAATAAAACTATGACTTATAGTGGTTATCTAAAAGCTGTAAGCTATTTTTCTCTACTTATACATAACTTCTTCATTTTGGTGAAACTAAGTCAAGTTATATTGATATTCCATATTTTGTTGAGCTTTTCGCTCAAATTATTGTTGACTGTTGTAACGTTGAGACCCGTTTTGTCTAATTGAGACAAAGGTGGAGTCTTTTTCGTACAAACGCAATGACAGTCATTATATTGGAGTCAACGATTTTTGAGACCCCCTGAGCAAATGTACAAATATCTATAACAGTTCTAAATATTAACGATATTTTATTTAAATTAATTTTAAAAATTAGAATCAAGAAATATAAAATTAAAATAATTACTTGTTCTAGAAACAAGCGTTTTAAAAGTTAAAAAAAATTGATCAACTCATAAAGTTTTTGAGATGAATCGTAACATCCCTGGAATTGGCTATCATTTTATTCATATGGATTTGGGTCTTTGAGGAGTTATTTGTTCTAACATTTTGGGGATTCCCAAATTATGAATTCCTATTTTCTAGGTTTCTAAGAGCACAATAATCATAATCTAGTTAATGAGGTCACTAATTTTCAAAATATAAATCTAGAAAAAATTGTGCATTCTAACCTCTCTCGTGCGGTTCATGAAGCTTTTCCGAGTCTCCGGCTTGTTTGAGAAAAGTGTGCCCGTAAGTGGAGGTAGAAACACGATTTGATGGTCGACGATCAGAACATAGCTCGGTAGCCATTCATCGACTGCCCGAAAAAACGAGTTCCAAAATTTACTTACCTAAAAAAAAAAAACAATTATTAATATTATATAAGTCTATAGACTAAAATCTTTGATTATTTGATAACATTTTTCATCATGTCTTAAGATTAAGTTTTTGCAAGAACCGGTTTTTGTTGCACCTGCCCAAGAGACCCTATATACATATAATGGCGCCCTGTGATTGCCCCGCGGCCAATTTTCCGATGTTCAAATCTCGTTTGCGAGCCTCTCGGCTCGCTTCTAACTCGACATTTTGAAAGTTTTTGCTGTTGTTGAGTGTATGCAAAAGAATTTCGATTGGTTCGGGCCCAAAGTTCCTTTGGAACAAAAGACGTAGTCCAAGGCCATGTTGGCACGACGGGTCTTTTCTGGCCTGGCCGTTTAGAGTGAGCGAGCGCGCGAGTCTCGCTAGATCCAAATGATCCATGTGGTAAAAGTTTTCGGGGCCCCCACTTTAGAAAAACGTGTTTTATTCGTCTATTTGTGGGTTTGGAACGGCCATTGTCTCATTCGGATTGGTCTATTCGATGTTCCAATACCAGAATGTCTAATGGTTAGTTGGGTAAAAATAGAAAAACCTTGACTGAAAATATTTCGTTGGAGAGCTGGGGATGCGGTTTCCTTTACTGCCGCTCTTTCTCTATCCTGTATTCGTTTAAATTGATAAAAAAAAAACTTTTTTTTTTCCTATTAAAAATCTAACTAAAAATTACTTAGACTAATTCAAGTCTTTAACATTTTAATAATGGATGTTTGTACCATTGTTCTGTTAGGGCATTGGAGATTAAAGGTTAATAGAGGTGAGGTGAAATCATTTAGGTGTGACAACGATCAAAATATAAAAAGTTATTGAATAAATTTATATTCGTGCCAATTAACTCCGGCTCGAAGGACCAAAAACAAAACATGTTCCATAGCCAACCATTTTGTTTTCGAAAAAATAACTATTCGAAAATTGTCGTCATGGTTTTTTATTCGAAATAATGGCGATCATTATGATCATCATCATTTCGTATAATTTTCTAGCACAAACAAGTCCATCGCTCTCCGTCTTTTTTCGCTAGGCCTCGATTTCAAAATTCAAACGCGGAGTGATGATGGCGAGAGACGCTCTCAAATGACCTAAAAACTGTCATTATATGGAGAAACGAATCTCATATTATTTTATACATTTTCTATACAGCGAAGAAATCCAAATCCACATTCGCGCGACTCTGCAACGAGTGCACATATTTTTCGCGATGCGATTCGATGGGAAAATGCTTGTCGCTAATTATCGCCATGTGGTCATGAATATTTGATTTTGAAATTAAATATTTATCATACCACCGACGGACAGCGGTTCCAAAACAAAATAATACTGGTCTCAAGTCAACGAAGATTTTTTCAAGTTTTCATTCCGTTTATATACGGAAACTGCACGATGAACATTTCTCCATATGTCCATGCAATGATTGTGTATAATTTACAGGTTATGTCCCGACATTATTATGATGATTATTACGAGCCATAATAAAATTATGCCGTTGTAAAATAATATCAAATTATATTCCGATAAATATAGACATAATAAAAGATGGAGTGAAAAAAGTGGCGATCGAGTGAGAGAGAGGAGAGAAGGAGAAGACAACGTTTGAAATAAGGTTAGGTTACACAGAGAGATGTCAAACGATATTAGCGCCCAGAGACACCTAGTGGACTCGAATAGGAGACGTGCGGGGATCGTGGTTAGTCCACGAGGATGAGGCGGCAAATCGAGGGGCTTTTCGGGGAACAATCTAAAACCCGTTTTAAATATTAGTATAAAATTATTATGATTACGATTATTATTTTATAAATGAAATACCGCAAAGCCCTGAGAGACCAGATTGGAAACACACACACACACACACACACATACACACAGCCATGGTCTTCTCTAATTCAAAACATTGGCTAAAGACTAATATTGAGATTACATGCACATATATGAAAGAATTATAAGTGTGTGAGTGTGTGGAAATTATATATTAGAGAAAAAAAATTTGCATATTATTAGATCAAACTGTAACTAATTATAATTTTAAACATGAAAAAACCAAAATGGCCGAAAGAAAAATAATAGAGTAGATCGCGAGTGTGGATAAGCGGAACGAGAACATTGAGCGAATTCGCCTCAAATTCTTGGTCTTGCTTGACTTTGAGCGCCTCAAACCGTTTAAAAGTTTTCTTGTACTAAAAGGTAAAGCAAAGAGATGAAAAAGTGGAGGAAAATTTACATGAAAAGCTTGACCTTAAGACTCAAAACTAAGTTAGCTTGCAACGTTAATTTGACGACTAATGTTTAATTTTTTCATGTTTTTACAGTGAAACCTTTCAAAACGTTTATCAAACAATGTGATATTAAAAGTTTTCCTTTGTGGAAAACTGAGGGATATTATTTTTTACTTAGATTTCCTTTTCTTTTCGTCAAGTTTTTTTTTTCATGTTTAGGAACCTACAAGTTTATTAAATTTTTGTTTGTTAGTAAGAAGTTATTCGATAACGATATGATTGCATTGGTTTAGGAAAAAATGTCCTTTTCAATAGAACATTAAAATTTGTGTTAATGAACTTAATTGGAAATAATATTTGAAAGAGGAAAAAAACCTTAAATAGAAAAAATAGGTTTGAGCTTAAATTAAAAGACCACAATCTTCTTTAAGGGGTATATTCTACGCAGAGAAAAATAGTGGTGTAAGATATACAGCACTAAACTTGTAATATTTTTACTGCACTTTGTGTTCACTATAACCAAAAATGTATCATTAGATAACACACTGTGTTGTATTCAGCTCTAACGTATAGTATTTTTTACTACCATAGTGTAGTAAATATATGTAGCTGTTACAACTGCTGAGTGTTGTACAATTAACAAATTTTGGCGTTTGCGCATGCGGCGCGTACAACATAACCAATAATTTTGACAAATAAATGCAAGTGTCAAAAATTAAACTATATTTTTACTAGTTCGTGTTGTTAATAATACTATAGTTTTTTAATTACACTTGACTGGTAAACGTTACCACACGTGGTGTCATCCTACATAATACTAGTTAATGTAGTAAAATTAACAAGGAATTTTGTTAAAACTACAACACATTTTTTTCCGTGTAGTCTAGAAATTTGCAAAAATCAATTTTTCTACTCTTTCATATTTTTAAAGCTTAAACCTTTATATGTAATATGACTTTAAGAGGATATTACAAAATTTTTATTATTTTTGGACCGTAAATCGCCGTTTAAAAATAATACAAATATCAACTATACCATTAAATGGCCATTGCACGTAACTTTACCCGAAACTTTAAACGAGCTTTTATTAAAACTACTTTTTTCGAGACGGTTGCCTTGATATCTCAAGTTCTACTGAACCAATTTATTTTAAATTTGGTGTAAGCCTTCTCTACAAATTATTATATCGTACTAATGAAAACTACATCAAAATTTAAATTATAACTATTTTTAAAAGTTCGTAAAAGTCAAAAAAACTGGTAAAAATTTCTTTCTATTTAAAACAGCCGCTATTTTATGAAAACCAAATTTTTTGCTTTTCTTTAGTTTGGACGATGGCAGCATTTTGTTAGATTAACAATTGATTTGAATTTTTAATTTCAGATTACTAGGAAGGTTGTAATCGTGATAAACAGAGAGCGCCATTTTTGGAGACCCCCAATTTTAACAGCCTATAACTTTTTGAATTTTGAATTTTTTCCTTTGATTTTTTAAATGCCTTCTACAAATATTAATAAATATTTGGTAAAATAATGGCTAGTAAAAATATTATTTGCATGGTTTTTTTATTGCACCTTAAAAATAACTACAATTCATTCGTCTAGATTAGAATACCCCATTAAGAAAAAGTTATGGTTTCCAATAATAGACCAGTATTAAAATGGTTACAGCTACTAAACGTGTTACTTGAGCTAACCAATTGTTGGAGAAAATCCGAACTAATTAGGAATGAAAAATTCAACATCAGTTTTGAAAATTTTTACTGTTTTTGAAGTTTGACTAATTGTTCCATGTATAAGTACCCAAATAGTAACTTTAAAAATAGTTTAGTCTTAGATGTCTGGGCATTCAAATCAAGTAGTTGGACATTATTTTAAACAAACTATGCGTCTTATTTCGATTTGAAAAACTTGCAAAACAATGCTTGGTTTACCTTGATTTCAAGCATTACCATTTTTACTGGAGTTTAGCTTGATTTCAGGTCAAACTTAAATCAAGTAGCTTGAAATCCAAACCAAGTAGTTAATCTTAAATTAGACTGTTTAGGAACTGACTTAAAACTTCATAAAACGCAGAAAAGAAATTAATTTTTCCATTAATTTAAATAGCAACTAATAAAACGGAAAAAGTCTTCTTTAAGAAAATGGAAATCCTACTTTAAGAAGTCAAAAATTAAAGTTTTAAATCTTAATATTCTCTAAAAATTTAATCAATTTACAGTAAATCTAGGTCTGATACTAAAACTAAGAAAAACTTGAAAAGCCAATTTCGTGATTTTTTAAAAAATGTGATGTCCCGCCTTTATATCTGTTATAAACTTTCTTCAAAGAAGGAGGAAAAAATTATTTTCTTTATAGTTCAGATAACCGTCGGTCAATGATTGGAAATGCAAACAAATTTTGTGGTTTTCCAAAGGTTAATCGACTAATTTACACCTTCTCTATACCTCATTACGGCATCAACAAGGTTTTGAAATTTACTTTTATTCAAGATAAAAATAATTGTTGTATTCCTTTTCTGTTCTTACAACCTTCTAAATATGGTGACATTTTTTTCTCTAATGATCATTAATACGTTTATGCATACAAGTATGAATACATAATGAACTCTTAAGCCAAAATTATGAATTTGTAAAGACTTAATTGCATATAACAAATATGAAGTCAAAATGAATTCATTTTGAAGTCCAGATGTTATCAGAATTTATACTACATCTCTTAGGTATATTTAGAAAATGAAATACTTCTCTACCTAATTAAACGCCAAAATTTTATTCTAAGTAACAACTAAAGCTAGTAAAGCTTTGTTAAAATTAAAACCCCAAAAGTTACACACTTATTGTGCTTCCAATAGATGAGTTTTAAGGTCTCTAAAAATGAAAAACAACAACCCTTTAAAAGCCTGATACCTATAAATGTGAACTAACTTTTTTCTGAAATCAGAAACTTGCACGGAAAAAAAGTGTTGTAGATTTAACAACATTCCTTGTTAATTTTACAACATTAACTAGTATTATATAGGATGACACCACGTGTCGTAACGTTTACCAGTTAAGTGTAATTAAAAAACTGTAGTATTATTTACAACAGGAACTAATAAAAATGACTTCATGATAATATAATATAGTTGACTTTTTGACACTTGCATTTATTTGTCAAAATTATTGGTTATGTTGTACGCGCCGCATGCGCACCATTAAAAATCTTAAAAATATAATTATAGAAAAAGGTAAAGATGGCTCAGATGTTTTTTTTCTTAGCCGTTTTACAAGATTTTACTACATAATGGAGTAAATTGTACATTGTATATATTATTATATACACCAAAAATAGTAACGATTACAAATTTGTTAAAATTCGTGGCGTAACAAAAACGCCAAAATTTGTTAATTGTACAACACTCAGCAGTTGTAATAGATACATATATTTACTACACTATGGTAGTAAAAATTACTATACGTTAGAGCTGAATACAACACAGTGTGTTATCTAATGTTAAATTTTTGGTTATAGTGAACACAAAGTGCAGTAAAATTATTACTAGTTTAGTGTTGTAAATTTTACACCACTATTTTTTTCCGTGTGAGTTTCTAAAGACTTCATTTCGTTAAAAAAATTGTCATATCAATCAATGTCTTTTATTTAATAAGACATCTTGATTAGAAATCCATGATTTGGCTTGATTTTTTAGCTACTTGTTTTGATTTTCAAGACTTAAAAATAAATCAAATGTATAAATATTTCAATATTAAATAAAATCAAATAATGAATTTGTAAGTTATGTCATTTCAAAGTAAGGTTCAATTCTTTGCATAAAATTTCTGATTACTTAACTTGATACATTTCTAGTCCGGATCAAAAAAATGAGCTGATTATGACATAAAAATGTTGTCTAGATTTATGATTAATAAAAGCACACAAACAATGAATATAAGAGATAAATCAATTTTTTATTTCACTTATGAAAAATAAAATTTTTCTTCTAGTTTTTAAATTAAAGCTTCTAAGTATTCTTACTAATGAGCTTGCGACAAGCTAAATTTAAAGTTTTCAACAGTTTAGGTTAGAGCTTTTTAAAGTGTCCCACACGTTTCTTTCGCCGTTTTCGCATATTCCATGGAAAATTACAAATTGTCGATAAAGCCACCCTTGAGCTTTTCTAAATCCAATCAACCCCGTCCCCAGCGTCCCTAACACCCGCTTGTTATAATATAGCGCTATACCCCCCCTCGGCCCCCATACTCCCACGAGTGAGTGCCGCCAATGCAAATAAATGACACAATGCAATTTAATGTAATATATGAATCATTTACGATTAATTATTCTATTTATTCATATTTGTTTTAGTTGAAAAATGGGAAAATGTTTGAATTTGGATCATAAATTATTGCGATAGTCGAAGCCTATAATCCGATATTGAAGGGCGGGATTTTCAAAGTGTCTGTCTTTTTCTGGCATGGTTTGGTGAAGGTATATATACGATATATATATATATATATATATATATGTATAATGATTAAAATTAGTTGTTGCATTGAATCAACAATTTTGTCTTGTTGCAGTTTAAGTGCGACGCGGTCTATTAATCGCATGTCAATGTTCTACGAAAGAATTTTTTTTCGAGCGCAAATCCGACGACCGGTTTTGTGACGAGTTTTAAAACGAATTGTAAAAGAAAATCTACGTACCACAAACGGACAATATATCAAACGAGAGAAACCATAAAATTTTAGTTTCAAAAAAAGTCGCATGTTGTGTGACGTATGAATTGTTTTGGTTGGTCAGAGATTTTCAACAAAAATTTTTTTTTTCTCTCACCCAAAACCCATAAAATCGTTCGTTTTACGATTATTATCGCGATACCCTGACCTTATGGCATTGTTACGTATACACACTATCTCTAAAATGAATGCAATTACTCAAAGATTTTGCGCCTGCACTCACTCGTCCACTTGCATAATTTACCTTGACTCAAAAAAAAGTTGTGCCACGTATATGGAAACGATAATTTTCCGGTATCGGGAAAGAAACACAATTAAAAACCTTGCCACGAAAAATTTCGATTTGCAAAAAAATCGAATCTTCCGTTCTAATTGTTGTGAGTCAAGGAAAATTTCTAAAATGAAGCCAACAAATACTTTTAAAGTTAGAGCCAAATTTTTAGAAATTCATCCTTTTGCCATAAATTTCATACCAAACCTAACAAAAACTTAAGCAAATTCATAATCTCCTAAGAAATCAGCCTCTAATTCAACCAAATTCAAAACCCAAAAAAAATTATTTAATTTACAGTTTTCCTCTCATAATCTCAATCAATTTTTCCATAACAATTAAAAGTCTAACTAAAGTGTTCAATTGAACAACTTATTCCTTATAACACAAATGCTATAGCTCAAAATCAACTGTTTATCTATAATGATCATCTTTTCTTGTGTCCCGATTTAAATCATAAATCTCGTAATTATGGAGAAATTTATTCGTGAAAAAAAAAACCCGTGTATATAGATAATTGGACATGGTTTCATGTAAATTTTCGTTCGTCTCTCCTCCGTTTTTCTCTCGTCTCGCCCGCGTTAATTAACATGTTGGACACTTTGATGGCGCCAAAACGCTTCGAATTGTCGCCTTGGCAACGTGACAACATCCCAATCTTTATCTCTCGTACATTAAACCGCACGTACACGGTGGCCGAAAAGGCGTGGAAACACCAGAATAAGTGACGATAAAAAAGATAATTCGATGTTTTCACTCTATGACTAATTCTTATTTACATTGGGTGCAGAAATTTTGGTAACTTGGATCTTATACTGATACTGATTTGTAAAAAAATACCTTAAGCTTTAAGGGAAAACTACTAAAATATAAGTTATAGCTTAATTTTGTTGATAAAAGGGCATAACAAAAATGATAGAACAGATATTAAGGTAAAAAGTTTCTCTTGAAATATTCAGACTATTGCATATACATACATTGTATATCCCACCTGCCCTAATTCAGTGCTTTAAATTTAAAGCACCAAAACTTCCTTTATAAAACACCCAATTTTCAATGTTAAATAAGCAAAAACGACTTAAACTAATAAAATATGAATGTCAGCGTAGTAAGAGAGAGTATAAGTCACATTATCCACGCTCACATCTACACACTTTTCTACTTATTAATTCAGTTACCGAGCAAATACATGATCTTTGTTCCTTTTTAAGTTTCAATCAGAGAGAATAAGCTCGAGTGAGATGTAATTTTAACAATGTATGTCTATTTAAGTGAATCATTTATGAAAATTATTATTTCTATTTTCAATTTGGAAGCGAATAATGTTTTCATTGTTATGAAATTTAAATGTCAGCAGCGTAAGAGAAAGCATAAGTCATACACGGTTTTATACTTATTAAATAAGCTATTCCATTGTTTGTAAATGTGTGAGTTTGGATTGAAACAACAAACTTTTTATGGGAGATAATCTATGTTTGTTCTAAGTCTCAATCAGAGTGAACACGATAGAGTTAGGCTAAATTTCAACAATGAATCTCTTTTTATTTTAATTTTTGAAGAAATTCAAAGCCAAAAATGCTTTCATTATAAGTTCCATGTAAATACATCTTTGTGCAAACACTCAATCTTACGTCAGGAGCTCTAAAAAGAATACGATTATCACAAAAAACTGATTGTGAATCAATTGACATAAATTATTCAAGCAGCTTAGGTGTAAGTTAACGAAAAACTACTGGACGATGCAATTTTATTTTTTATTTTGTATCAGTATCGATTATTATGGATTTATTTAAAAAAAGTATAATATTTCTAGTGTCACAAAAACTATACATCTATATGAACGTCGCCAATGTTACAAGAACACGTTAAAATAGAACGAAAAAAATAGATAAAGATCAGCAAAGAAGCAAGCAATTTTCAGCAGTTGCCTTTCTTTTACGACTATTTTAGTTACTAGAAAATTGAGGGGACAATAAGAGGGAATATTTCGCACCAAAGCCATAGCAATCAAAATTCATTATATCAACGAATCGACGAATGAAAATTATATACAAAATACAACCAAGTTCTCCAAGAAATAGTCGCATAAGTGAGGTAAAAGTTTCATGGACACAATAGAACATAAAATTAGTTAAAACATTTAAAAATGTTATATATGTTACGTTACGTTACGTTACGTTACGTTACGTTACTTTTCAAGCATTGGAAAATAAGACAGCTGGTAAAATGTTCTTCTATTCCTAATTAATTAGTTTTTAACATTCTCCACCAAGCTCTTCTTCTTGGTAGCTTTAATTGTATAAACAGAATTGTCCCGTTACTTTTGGGCCACCTTATATGTTTGCCTATAGAAAATCGTACAGCGACAATCGGTCGACTCGACCCATCGAGAGCCGTTCTAAAACTTCCATCCATTCCCAACCCCAAACAAACCCCCAAATCGCGTTCATCATCAGCCGATCGTCCGACGAGGATTATTATTAAATGAATAATTACCGAACGCGACTCCATTTGTGAATGCAAATTGACAACCCCCCGAACGAAGAAGAAAAACAAATGAATTACACGCCGACATAATATTATATTCCAATTGTCACAATTATGATCGTATAAATTGTACACATAACGTTATCCGGAAGACGACAAGAACAATTTGGGGAAATTGGGAGGTCGTCGGCGTCGGCACTTTCGCCAAATTCAATTATTTGAGACACGAGGCGTTTAATTATAACACTAAGAAATCTGTCTAGAATTTTCCTCCGATTAATAGGGAGGGATGGGGGATGAATGGGAGAAAAATCTTGTAAGATGTGTGAGGTGGCTGATTTACCCCCGTCTAGACACGGAAGGGTCGATAACCAGTCAATATTGTTTTGTCTAACTCGAAAAAATCGGAGAGCTTCGAAGAAAATTGAAACTTGACGCGGAGCTGTCTATTTACAGGTTCAATATGGAAAAGATTAAGTTATGTTTTTCCCAAAAAAAAAAAGTTTGAAATTTATAAATAGAAATGGGTACAAATTTGATACTCGAAACCTACATAAAGAAGCTTTTACTGTTAGAAATATAAATGAGCAAATGGGACTGGGAAAATATAAAAAGCTCATATAAAGATTCACATTTGTTCAAAAAGTTAAAGGGTTAAAAAAAAGTTAGGTTAACAATCGAAAAATTAAATTGGGAATTTCCAAAACTAAAAACAATAAGACTTTGGTTAAAAATCTATTAACAATGATTTAGAAATATCAAACTTGAACTTTTAAAAGTAAAACAATTGAATGCATTAGAAGGTTAGGTTTTCCAGATTGATTACACAAACTTTTGGTTAAATATTGTAATATAATTTAAAAAAAAAAATTAAAAATGAGGTTATGTTTCTTAACAATTTGAGGTTAATTAAAAAAATCGATGTAAAAGAATGAGATTTCAAAAGATTTTATAATCCAAAAAAATATGGCTGTGCTTTTTATAAAAGCGCAAAAAATTAAATAATGATTTTAAAGGTTATGTTTGATTTTTAAAACTTCAAAGTTTTAATAAAAAATGAAGGTAAAACAGTGTAAATTTGTTTTAAAACATAATTAGCAATAGGCGGCTTTAAATGGGAAATAATTAGATGAATACGGTTAGGTTTTATTTAATTTGTTTGAAAATCTCAGCAATTTGAGGTTATGAATGAAAAAATCGATGAAAAAAAATGAGATTTCAGAAGATTTTATAATCCAAAAAAATGTGGCTGTACTTTCTAAAAAAGTACAAAAAATTAGATTAAGGTTTTTAAAGGTTATGTTTGATTTTTTAAAACTTCAAAGTTTTGATAAAAAATGGAGGTAAAAACACAGGGAAAACTTGTTTTAAAACAAAATTATCAATAGGCGGCTTTAAAATGGAAATAATTAGATGAAGACGGTTAGGTTTTATCTAATTTGTTTTAAAAACACTTTAGGTTAAGAATTTGAAATTTTCGAAAGTAGAAAATTTGAATGAATCGTGGTTTATTTGGAAGTATTTGGCTACGCGACGGAAAAAATTTCAGAAATTAAAAAAAAATTAGGTTATGTACTTATATTTTGAGGTTAAGCAAGCCAAAAATTTTATAAGACAAAAGGAACTTTAAAATTTTTTTCTTGAATACAAAATGGTCGATTTTTTTAAGTTAAAAAAAAATTCAAGGTTATATTTGAGTTTGAACTAAAGCTTGAGTGTTTTTTGAAAAGTTAGATTTTTGGTACATTTTTTTAAAATAAAAAATACTTTTGGGTATTTTCATGTAACGGACTGAAAATTGGTACTTACAGTGGTATGCAAAAAATTTTTTTAGTCTTTTACTAATAAGTTTTAACGTTGATATGGAGGAAAAAATCACATAAATTTACACACAAAATTTGTTGAACTATAAAGAATTTGCACAGTAGTCACAGGTACACAAGTTGATATATTTATAATATGTAGTAATAATAATTCCAGTTTTTGGGGTGTGGGCGATTTTGGTCGAAATGTCGCACGTGCGACAAAATTTCCCCGAAGAAAATGAAAACTCGGCGCTAGACGCACACACACGTCCTATGGTAATTGCATCGCGAAAAAATGCAACTGATCGTGGCTGTGCTCCTCCGCCGATTTGGATGCACCACGAAGGTTAACGCGTGGATCCCACAGAGCGAGACGGAAGACCGTCGAAAAGCGACCAAATACCGCTCGACTTTTGCCGCCTCGCTCGGCGATTGTCAACACTTGACCGCCACATATCACACACAAGCACCCAACAACCGCCAATTGTTGTCCAACAAACGATGCGATATCAAACAATCGTCGCAGAAACAGCAGCGATTTGAATGACGAAGACGACGACCCAGTGCATGGCAATGAGGATGATGGAAAATGTATGCGATAAGAAGACAAGCGGGGAAATGAGATAAAAGAAAAAGTTGGCCGTCGCGTTTTCGTGCGTTTCGTTCGTTCGTTTAGTCGCGTTTGCCGCTTGCGACAAGTTCTGTTGTTGTTCTTGTTGTCGCCTCGTCGCTATATTTGCGAGCGTCGTTCGATTTCGACAGACGCACACACACTAACGCACGCACACACCAACACATCGACGACAAGATCGAAACAGGCGCGCGCTATTGCGGTGGGTCAGGGACTCATTCGGTCGTCAGAGAAATGACTTCTTCGCGAGCTTCCACGGCGTTCCTATCGTCTTCTTCTTATTCGCACCAGCACTCGTCGTCATCGGTCCCATGTACATAACATTATGTGCATTCATTTATATAATAATGGGCGAGATAGAAAATGCGCGCTACGAGAAAAAGAAACGGAAAATGTGTACAGTAACGGGCGGGCATTTCAAATGAGCGGAACATAAAGTGGATAGGGGAGGGAGGGGGAAGACTGGCAGCGCGTAGTAAAAGTGCAATCAAGACCGATTCAAGGGTCAGAAAAGCCGGGGAATTGATAAGACGCGCTCCACCGCGTCTTTTATCATATGCCCCCCTCCCCCCACCCGACGATCCCTTGAAAAACTTGTTAAAATTATTTATTTATTTTTTTTAGTAAATTAATGCCGCTCTCATTAGATATTCGTTTTGGTTATATGAGTGGTGATTAGGAGGGCGAGTGGCGCATGTCCGCGAATTCGTTCGCTGCACCAAAGTGCATTCTATGAACAAAATTGCTTACTATATATCGTCCACATTGAAAAATCTTTCTGATGCATTGTTTGTGGAAATGAGTTCTAAAATTTGTGTGAGCGAGTGTATGGCATGGACGTGAGTGAGTGAATGAATGAGTGAGTAAGCGCCTTCCTTACAATTTTTCGTCTCGTATATACACCATACGACTTGGTTTACATTTTTGTCTCTTTATCTAGTGCAAATTATTCCGCTCTTGCTCGATGCAAAAATTTCGTGGAGGAAATTTTCGGTGCGACAGATTTTTTTTCTTAATGTAACGCAAGGGGAATTTTCATTGTTACCGTGCGAACGCCGCCGTTTTTTTTCGTTAGAACAATTCAAGTTGATTCTTGTGGAAAGTTTTACGCTATGAATTAAATAAATAAATTCCTATTTGAACTAAGAAAAAATATTAAGATCTTACAACCAAAAATCAGCCCTTATTGAAGATTTACTTATTATATCGGGCGTCCCATTAATTATATTCATCACTAAGTCCAAAACTCTTAATATTCAAAATTTAAGTTTTTCCCTAAAATTATTGCTTTTGCAAAACATTTTTTTGTAAGGCCCAGTTTAAAAAATTCGCACAGTAAGAGTAAAAGTTGATTTTGAACGATAATCAATATTTTGGGGCGCTCTGACTGACAGTCTTCTGTTTTTTGATAGAGGTTGTACTTTTGAAGTTACTTATCAAAAACCATTGCGTTCTTAAAACAAAATAGAAGCGAATTACGGATCTTTTTTGGTTAAGTATTACCTCTGTTACCATGGTTATTTAGGGGTTTCTAATCAAATTATAAAAATATGTATTAAGAATAACCATTGATGAAGGATTCATTTTTGGACATAGTAAAATTTTTTTATATATGTAAAGTGTTAGAACACGCGCTCTCAACAAAACGTTGATCTGAAAAGAAGCTAACCCTGATCCCGCGAAGTACGTTACTACGACTATCCACAGGGTGGGATCCATTTTTTCGTTCTACAGTAGAAATCCCTACTTATCCCATTACCCCCCCCCCCCTCCTCTTGTCACGATCTGAGGTTCAGGAAGCCATCGTAAGATTACAAGATTACAATATCTTAAAAAGAAACTAGATAGAAAAAATAAATCTTCCATCTACTATTTCACTTGATTTTTAAGCTACTTGACTTGATTTTTAAAGAACTTGATTTGCTTTTCAAATAACTTGAAATAAATTTGGCTTAAAATCAAGTCAAACTTATTGTTAGGTCAAATGTTATTATTAAAACATCAAGCATTGAGTGCCCAAGTAATTCCATTAAAACGTCAAAACGTTAAGCACAATTTTACAAAATTTTCAGTAACTTGACTTGATTAATTTCTATATCTATTATTGTGAAACTGATGACGTCATAATACGCCATACTATACTGGCTTTCTGCTTTGTATAATCCCACTTTTGGTGCCTGGCTAAATTCCCCATCAGAGACATGGATTGATTTTTCGTTTACGTCTGAATTTTTGTAAGGCTATAAATGTCTTACTACTTGTACTACTTACTACTAAAATACTTAGGTAATTAGGGATTCATCAAGTCAAGCAATTAGACATAGTGAGCTATGAATTCAGTTTAATCAAGTCAAGTCAAGTCAAGTCAAGTAGCTTGATAATCAAGTCAAACAGTTAATCCATTTGCTGCAATAAGCATACTACACTAACTTTACTGCAATATACTTTTAATAAAATGAGTGCGTCATTCTTTATTTGGAACCTTAAGAAGTGTATATTTGAGGCAATGACGTGGAAAGACGTGGAACTTTTACAGGAGGACAAAAGAGATTTACACAGCTAAATTCTTTGTTCCAGAGTCGTCTTCTGGCGTTCAGATCAACGAAACTATTATCCATAATATTATTAATTTTCAGGTCTTAATAGTTTTATATTTAAAGTAGTTATCAGGTTATTAAAAACCAGTTTTTTATTTTAACAATTTATTTTCTTTTCACACGACGTTTCGTCAGTCTTATTCTGACTTCATCTGGTATCTAATAACACAGACAATTTATAAAAATCAAATTAAAAAGTAATACATAAACAATATAAAAAATTGTTATATCAAATATAATAAAAATATAATTTCAATATAAATTTAACAATACAAAACAGGTGTCAAATATTAGATAGGCAAATGTTTAATTTTATTTATGTTATAAATTATTAAAATTATCAATTAACATTTAATTTAAACATTTTTTTAAAATTATATTTTTTATATATTTGATATAATAATTTTCAAGGTATTAAATTTTTTATATTGTTTATGTACTTATTACTTTTTAATTTAATTTTTATAAATTGTCTGTCTTGTTAGATACCAGATGAAGTCAGAATAAGACTGACGAAACGTCGTGTGAAAAGAAAATAAATTTTACTGGTCTTTAATAACCTGATAATGACTTAAAATATAAACTATTATGAAGAGTGACCAATTGATCTAAGCGTATCATTAGAACAAGTTAATGCCTTTTTTCTATTTAAAATCAGAAAAATTGATTTTTCTTGACTTATTACCTTTTCCATTATTTATTGATTCATCCCCTATTCTCTTTTCGTAATATATGTAAATTTTACATAACTTTTAACAATCAAGTCACTGTGAGCTTTCAAATCCATCAAAAAGAATGCTTCACAACTTAAGCCCTAATCAAATAGAAAATTCAGTTCATCTGATTATTAAGTAAATGAGATAGTCGGGAACTGAATATCATGTTGTTTTGCTTCCATGAAACTTTCAATGAAAACCGAGTCAAAATACAAAAATTTTAAACTAACTTCCGGTATATTTTTAACGATCGTTTTTTTACTTCCTTTTATCAACCAAAAAGTGTGTAAGCCATAAATTTTGATCAGTCGATTAAATAATTTTGGAAAGTAATTTCAACGTATTTCGATTTAAAAAAACGTAAGGAATTCAGAGTTTTTTGAGTACAAGTCCAAATGTCACTATAAGGGCAGATGTTCCACCCAAATTTGGAACACCAAAAAAAAATTTACCCAAGGCGTTTAAGAAAAAAAGTCAACTTTTCGAGTGTTTCCATCATTTCCAGTTAATGGATAGAACGATGCCGTGACCTTAACCTCAATAGCCACAACATCGTTTCTAATAATAATTACTCGTTGATGTTTTTACGCAAGTTTGCATTGATAACGACTTATATACATATATTGTGAATGTGTGTACTATAGCATATATATATATATATATATGTATATATAAATCCATGTGCAACGTTGCAGTGCGACATAAACAAACACACAAAATGCAAGACAATACATAAAATACCAAAAAGCATCGAACAACTGCAAAAGAGATTGTTCCGATGAAACTTGGCGATATATTGGGCTGTCGAAAAAATTCAAAAGTTGCCAACTCATTGAACCGATATTGAAAATCAAATTTACACAATGTGCGTTACAGTTCGATTAACGTTCCATACGGCCACTCGTCACAACACTGCACTTTTTTGTACGTTGTCAAAATTTTGTACGAGTCACGACGCGAACGGTCCTTTTTCCAACGATTGAAAGTCGCGCTTTGTTTTCGGCGCACAATGCCCAGAGTGCCCAGTTTCCCAATCCCGTTTTTCGTGTGGTGGTCCATTGAATGCGTCTCACACGGCGATCAGACCAGAAATAAACGAGGCGAACACAAAAAATGCACACAATGAAAAATACCGTTTCGTGATTTTTGCGATTTATATATATATATATAAAAACCGAAAATCCGTCGAAAAGTGTGCAAAATCGTGGCAGTACGATAAAGAAATTTGCTTTGTTGCAAGTTTAATCAATTTGATACAGTTGCACTTTAATGAATTGACTAACTGTTTATATTTGCAAGCAATTGATTTTATATTTACTTTGATATCACAATAATTTTGTCATTTTGTGTTGTTTTTTTCTTCTGTTGTTGGTACTACGACAATTACTACGAGTTTATGTTTCACATCCAAATACAATGGAAGACGAGTACAACGAAACTGAGGAAATTGCAATTTTTTTTTCGTACTAAACGAATCTTAATGACCAAAATTTCAGTGGGAAATCGTGCATATTATTTTGTTTTAAGTTGGGAATTAATATTTTCATTGTAAACATTTTCCACTTAATTTAAGAGGTTTTGATTCTCTTAGCGGCTTTAAAGTACTATACGGAAAAAAAAAACAGTAGTGTAAAATTTACAACATTAAACTAGTAATAATTTTACTGCACTTTGTGTTCACTATAACCACAAATGTAACATGAGATAACACACTGTGTTGTATTCAGTTCTAACGTATAGTATTTTTTACTATCACAGTATAGTAAATAAATGTATCTGTTACAACTCCTGAGTGTTGTACAATTGACAAATTTTGGCGTTTCTGTTACGCCACAAATTTTAACAAATCTGTAACCGTTACCATTTTTGGTGTATACAATACTAGATACAATGTACAATGTACTCCAAATGTTGTAAAACCTTGTAAAACGGCTGAGAAAAAAAAACATCAGAACCATCTTTACTTTTTTCAATAATTATATTTTTAAGATTTTCAATGGTGCGCATGCGGCGCGTACAACATAACCTATAATTTTAACAAATAAATTCAAGTGACAAAAATTCAACTACATTATAATATCATGGAGTCATTTTAACTAGTTTGTGTTGTAAATAATACTACAGTTTATTTAACTACACTTAACTGGTAAACGTTACTTAACCTATATATTACTAGTGTATGTTGTAACCTTAACAATGATTTTAGTTAAATCTACAACAGATTTTTTGCCGTGTAGGATCTCCATTAGAGTCATTGAAATTATTATTTTTGAAAACGTTTGAAAATTATAACGAAAGAGATAAAAATATTTTCTTCGTATTAACTGAATTTCATTTTAAGCGTTTCCTCGTTACAGACAAACATTTTTCATTGTACTTCAGAGGTTGAGATTCTTTTTGTGGCTTTAGGGAGCAAGTATTTCAACCAGAGTTCCTTATACTCGGTAAAGCTCTTAGTTACTTGGTCCAAATCAAAACCAAATTTTGAAGATATTGAAACTTACAAAAATTAATTTTGTACTTAAATTTAATAGTCATTTTTGGTTAGAGCCGAATAACAGAACTCAAAAATAATTTTGGTAAAAATTAAAGGAAATATCCAATATAATCTTGTGACGTCATCAAGTTCATTAAAGACAACGTTATATTTTCTTTTTACCTTTCTCTCTACAGATAATCTACATTTTGATTTTTAATCCTTGAAAGCTCAGAATATATTTTTACATATAGCTATGAAATTTTCATAAAATTCACTTTGATAATTTTAAATTGTTTTCATTGACTTTTCTTTGGGCTTTTAAAAAAAAAATTTTTTGAGAGTGTTTTAAGTCGCCTTACATCTAAGGTTATATCAGGACTATCTTAACACAGAAAATTTCTGTTGGTCAATATTTTTAAGTACCTTTTATGCAACAGCTCCTTTATATCTAATTCGGTAGGTAAGATATTTATGATATTTATTAAATAAAAAGTTTTAATTGTATCTAAAATAAAACGAGATATTATAAAATTTAAATAGACGAGTCAGCTAGGAATCCCAATTAGTGTACCACTGGTACATTATTCGGTTTGGATCACCCGATTAATGTACCATGCTACATTATACGGAGCTGTACGGTACTATGTACTTAGGTACTACTAAGATACTTTGCAATTAGGGATTCATCAAGTCAAGAAAATTAAATAACTTAGAAAGTTGCTTGACTTACTTGAATTGACTTACATTATAACATTTGCCTTGAGTTTGATCTGATTTAAAGTCAAATTTAAGTCAAGTAACTTGATAATCAAGTCAAGCAATTAATGCATTTGCTGTAATAAGCTTACTACACTAACTTTACCTTAATATTAACTTCTGATAACATAAACATTGATAAGTCATTCTTTTTGGAACCTTATGGACTATGTATTTGAGGCAATGACGTGAAAAGGCAGTGAGTTGAGAAAACTTAGTTTTTGAGGGGTATGTCTTAGGTCTAGGATCAATCTTGAATCATCTCGAATTCAACAGAGATCAAACCCAGTACAACTTGACGCATGAAGCAGAGAGAGTAATTGCTCCAATCACTGCACTAATAGGTGGTGTTCTTTTTAAGTTTACAGAGCAACTTTTTAATTTTTTTAGGAAAGAAAAAACATTTTACGACTGATTATTGTTAAATCCCAAAACCGTTTAACATATTGTGATCACATTGACCCATTCATTTGCTTCTCATTGTTACTTTTAGATTCAAATTTGTTTAGTTATTGATATTTTTTCAACCAACAATGATCAGAGCTTAACTTATAAGCTTAATTATTGCAGATTTTTGTCTATACATAACGGTTTTACGAAGAGCTTCTTACAGAAAAAAAATGTCGTTTTATTTTTACTAACTACAGTCTAATACATAATTTGACACTTTTTAGTTATTTTGTTTGGGTATTCGGCATTAAAGTGCGTGTTAATAAATGAAACTTTATAAATAATTCTTAATTTGAATCTATGATTTAGTAACAATTCAGTTTTTTGTGAATGTCCCCAAGAATTGAATACAGAACGATTTTAACTAAGTCTATGCCCTTCTTGCCAATTTTTATTATATATCAGGATAAAATTTGATGGATGACCATGGATTCCTACCTCCTACAAAAAAGAGTTTGACAAGGTACAGGAGAATTAAGGGGGGAAATGAAAAATAACTTGAATTAAGTGTGACAACAAATTGAATATAAAATTAAAAGTTTGAAAACCGCTGCTAAGATAAGAAAATAAGCAAAATTTCACTTTTTTAAAGATAAAAAGTAAATCTACCAAAATTCTTGATTACCACTTTTAAATACATTTGATTTTGTTGTTGATCTGAGTATTTTCACCAATGTTTTGTTATAACTAATATAACTATAGAGTTAAACGATATGACGTAGATTTTAGGGGTTGAAAGTTCTCAATCTGATACCAAAAAAGCTTTTAATAATAACACTAATTTTCAGGTCTTAATTGTTTAATATTTGAAGCAGGTGAAGAGACCACTGTTTTAAGTTTTAACAATTTATTGTTCTTTTACACAACGTTTCATCGGTGATATTCCGACTTCATCAGGTATATTATTATTGTAAAACTCTTTAATTTAATTTTTATAAATTGTCTGTTATTATTATTTGTCAGGTACCTGATGTAGTAGGAATAACACCGACGAAACGTTGTGTAAAAGAAAAATAAATTGTTAAAGCTTTTAATAATGTAAAAAATAAACGAATTTCAAACTAAATAATCGTCATCGATTCTGATAAAATTTGGACACAAAAACGTTGAAAGCTTATAGTTTATAGAATGGAAATTTTTCTTCCATTTTTAAGGTTAAATATTAACTCCATTTAGAGTATTTTTTGACAACGACCAAAAAATAAACTTAAAAAACCTTGCAATGAGAACATTGAGAGTAATGAAAGTAAAAATTTTCGTCCAATTTTTTTTGCTCATTAATTGAAGACATCATATTTAATGGTAGCATTTTTAAGTCGAAAAAATTGTGAAATGCACAAAAGTTAGAGATGAAAAATATGCATTGCTCTAAAATGCAATTTTTATTAGGTTAAAAGCTCAACTTTTGACCGGTTTCTAAGGTAGATATAGTTTTATTAGACGAAGCTTACTTTTTCAAAGTTCGATATGATAGTGTACAGGAAGTGAAGTTTTTGATCAGAAAAGTTCAACGTATTCCTCGTGTTTTCATTAATATTATAATCAGATCAAAAAAAAATCTGAATAAAAAGGATCTACCTATATTTTCTAAGACTATAATTAGAAAGATAAGAATAAGTTTGTAAAGTATTGGAATGCATTCGTAATCCGATCAAAAAGTTGTTTTTTATTTCTCCTGAAGAAATGCAAGCAACTGCAATTTTTGATCTGATGCAATCGTTAAATAACGGTTTTTGATGCAATGAATTTCTAATTCGGTGTATTCAATTTGCAAGTGAATTGTTTGTTTCGTTAAACGTTAGTTCTCGGATAAAAACGAGTTGTATGAGAGTTAACGAGGTTTGGATTTTTCATTGGAAACCTTTTTAGAGATTATCATCGAAAACTAGTTGAGTCCACCTACGATTGTAATTGGTAATTTCTTTAAGCGCCTACTTGTTCTGCTAAAATTCATCAAGCAATTCGAACAAATCGCACACTAAGGCCGATAAATCAAACGCAATTTCTTCAGAATGGTTTTGTTCACCTTTTTTTTGTTGGTTTGGTTTGGAACAATGATATAAAAGTATGATGAAATTCATCTACTTATATATTTGAAATATTTAATGTTGTCGCCTTTCACTTTGGCCAACCAACCTACACAAGTGTGGCTCTCAACATGGTGACTCGACCAATTTTTAAGTGACTCAACCGGGTTCTTAAGCGTTTTACTCGAAGTTTTCAGAAAAATTTACTTTCGAGATTGATAGAAAGAAAAACCAATAATATAATACTGAATAAAATTAAAATTAAAATAAAATTACTGTTTAAAGACTGATTCCTTGAACGCACTTATCCTTATAAATATTTTTTAAGTGAAACTTTTTATACATCATCTCAAATTTTTTGGCTTGTCTTTAGCATGTCGCTAAATGTAACACATTTTCAGCAAAGAATCGGCAAGTGTTCGGCAGAGCTCGTATACAGATTGTTAGCTATATACCATGTTGTTTTCCCAGGCCTGTTGCGCGAGCTATTACTGAATGTAATAAGCTATTTTCCTCTCCATGACAACGTTTTATTATATTATAAGTTGTCATTAATTGTTAATCATATTTGTATTGGTATTTGTATTTTGATCAGTGTAATGATATAAATGTTATTGTTCACTTGATCATGACAGACAAAGATACAGCTAGTGAGAATAGTGCAAAAATATTCGACGGTGATGTTACAATAGATAACAACAGGCAGATGATCGATTTAACAATAATCAACAAATTCAATAATGAAAATAACATTCGAGTATTAAGATCAATAATGGAAATTCAAAAATAGTTGCAACGGTGCGCGTCACGTCAGACAGTGAATTCGTGCCACATCCCTTTCTTTCTATTCTATTTTCATACCCTAAATCGAATAGTTTTCCGAAAATTTTCACTTTTTAAGTGCCCAAAATCCGAAAAAAAGTTTCACTTGCATCGTGGTTTCGTAAAACCACACAATAATATTTTTATCTTGTATAGGAATCCTTACTATGTTTGGGAAAGTTTTAGATTATTTAAAAGTAGAATTTTGTCTTAAACTCTAAAATAATTTTGTTAATATTAAATCTGGTCACTTTCAACTAAGCTTTTATAAAGTAATGATTATATTTTAACGCGTTCATACTTTATTCGTTCATTTAAGACCTTAAAATAATTCCACTATCTTTAATTTAGATTTAATCCTAAATAATTTTACCTTTAGATGTTAATAAAGGTATTTATCAATGTCTTATCTCTTGTTGTTTTAATTTAAGTTTGATTTAGTTTAAAATAGATTATATTAGGGTAGATGTCATCTATATATATATAAAAACGAATGTTTGTATGTCTGTCTGTTCTTTATGCATTCCTAAACTGTTCGACCGATTTCGATGAAACTTGGAGCAGTTGTTGTCCGGACCCCAGGAAAGGTTTTCCATATTTTAGATTTTCAGCGTAACCCCCGCAAAAGTGCCCTGGGGGAAATAAGGAGGGAAAGTCATTTAAATATACGCAAATGGCTGAATTTTTATAACTGAATTAAAAGTTTCTTTTAATCAGTTAGTTTCATTTAGAAACGTTTAGCGAAGTGAGCGGGTAACAGCTAGTAGTTTATATTTTGGTAGGCTTCAGTATCAGTGTAAATGTCAGTTGGTCACGTAGAGATTCATTGCTTGACTTTTAAACTTAACCTAATTTTCAAGCAACTTGCTCTAAAATTTAAAACAAATCAAGTTAAACTCAAACCAAAAATTAGTGAGTATTGAACTATAGAGTAAAAAATTGATTTGGAAGTTTGGTATCTTTATGAGGTATGATGAAGTAACGACGGACGTTATCACTACGTTAGACGAAAAATAAATATAGTATTCATCTCCTCTTCTACCGTCAAAATTTAAATGAATCTACAATGTTTTAAAACTTGCTAATATCGATCTTTACTCGAAGTTTAAAGAAAAATTCTAAGTCCTTAAATTAAGAAGATATTAAGAAAACAATTTCAACTCTGCTTCGCTTAAAATTGCCTTTACAATTTGTACCAATAGAACATATTGGGCTAATTTAAGTTATATTTCAAATGTATATAAGAATTAGGGATATCTGAGTTATCCTTTATCATTCGTATCAGTTTAAAAAACTTTATCTTAGTATTTTCTTGCATTTTCACAAGGTCAAGGATCTCTTAACTGAGACTACTACGCCTATATCGCCATACAGGAGAGAATATTTAACATCAACTAATTATGACTAATTCTTATAGCTCTATTAGCTAGAAATAGGTTAATCATCCATTAGCGAAAAAAGATCACAGTCTCTTAAACTGTCGCTATCCAATATTTGAATCTAAACAATCGATAAGAATTTAAATTTTTATATTTGAAACATTAAATGTAAGACTTGTGTTAATACTATGCATTTTTAGCACCGAGAATTTACATTTTGGATTTCATCGTTACTCTTATTTTCTGGACCCATAAATGTAGTTTCAGTAGAAAGGATCTTATAAGTAGCGTAAGCATAGTACAAACCCTTCGACTGCAAATTTCTTTCGCACTTGACCCATTTTTAGTATAAGAGTCAAAGATATATCCAACTGAAAGTGTCTATTAAGTTAAAATTTGAAAAAATTCTCTTTCTTTAACAATAACCTTGATCATACATAACTAATCAAGCAAATATACGCCAACATTTCTATTTAACATGGACAAAATCGCGAGGTACTACTTGCAACACTTAATACAAAGAGAGAATGTAACCTTTTCAACACGGGTTCGACCTTTGATATTTCCTCGAGTCAAATTCTCGCACCAACTCAACTCTTTGTTTGGAGGAAAATCGCGCCAAAAACTACATAAATTAGAACTTTTGCATTTACCCATCGAAAAATTAATTTTTTGTCTGTCATCTCATACCAACCAATAGATATAGGTATACGGGTATTAATTAATTAAAATGATCGGACCTGAGTGGGGATTTTGAAATGGACGGGCGCGGCTCACCGCATATTTTTTAATAAAGTAATTAATTTATGCATTAATTCACGAAAAAAAATAGTCTTTTTCAATTTTTTAACTAAAACAAGAAAAAAAATTTAAATCGATAACGATACAATATATAAATAAAAATTTTTCAAATGCATATTTTTTCTATACCACACCCTTATCAATTCGATTAAGATAAAAGCAAACGGTTTGCATTTGTGGCGTTTGACTTTAATTTAATTATTTCATTTAAAATGCATTCGATCACTATATGTGTTAGATATAGGTACATACATGTAAAGGCTATGTATACAACACATGCAATTTTTCAAAATAATCGATGCACTTCTCCATAAACACACACACACACGGTGTTATCAAAAAAAGCGATGGAATTTTTTCTTTCGCATCAATTTCTTTCTCTCTTTCTCTTTCTCTGATAAATTAATATAATATTGATCGATCGAGTGCACTTTAAAATTGGGGCCATGTGAGCGAATTATCACAGAAAATTGATAATGAAGTGTGGCCAGAGGGTGAGGGATGTCGGGGGACAGCAAACCAAAAGTCAATTTGTGTGTGGATTTTTTTGAAAGATATTTTGATGTAATTAATTGAAACAAATAGACACTGATTTTCATCTATATAATAGTTAACTATTTTTCTTTAATTTATATCAAACACTTGAAAATTTTCGATAAAGAACGACTCAAAAGTCCCTTAACTGCCTTAAAAAGTGACAAGCAATCCTATTTTTATTATTTTGGAGATAAAAAGTTTACGAATTGGAAATTCAGTCGAATTTTAGCATTTTTCTGGTGCTGTAAAAATATTTCAATGTAGAAATAATATATGATATATATTATTATATATTATTATTTTATAATAGTATATGTTTCTTATTGTTTTTCTTAGATTTGAATTTGTTTTCATTACTTATATTTTCAGAATCACCTTTGATTTAAGTTAAATATTTCAATGGGTACCTAACTAAAAAATGAAACATGACCAGTTATAATCTATCTAACTACCTAGAAGGGTATTTTAAAAAACGTTTATAAGGTGTCCAGAAATCGATAATATATATTTTTAAAAAATTCTGGCTCCAAAATGAGCTCCATATATCAATATTAAGCTTTGCCCCAATCTATTTTTCTCATTTTCCATTTAGATAACACAGGAATATTTTTATTTTATTTTTGAATTCTTATAACTTTGGAAAAGTTCATTGTAACAACAATCTACCTCTAAGCTGGTGCTGAAGTGTCGACAACCCTGGAGGACCTGACAAAGCACAACCGAGTCAAACTTGGTTTGGTGCAGGGGCATAAGGGAGTTGAGGGCAATGAAGAAGTTGATGCTTGCGCAAGGATTGGTTCGATGACCCCACTCATGGGCTCGGAGCCTGGACTGGGGATCACCAAATCTGCTGTCAGAAGGGCGATAAAAAGAAAGTTGAGGTAGCAGCAAAACAAATACTGGCTAGAAATTCCCGGACAGAAGCTCAGCAAGAGAATGACGGGAAGAAGTTGTCCCTCACTGACATCTGAGGTTTTAAGGTTAGGAAGGAACCAACTGAGGACAGTAACGGGACTGATAACCAGATACTGTGGACTGAGAAAGCAACTGCAAACTATTGGGGTGTCCCAAAAGACTTCAATTGCAGACTGTATGGGGCTGTGGAGAAAAACGTGACTCATGTCATTTTTGACTGCAAAGCCCTCACAAAATGGCGACACCTGTATGGGATAAATGACGCTCAAACAGGCACAAATCTTGCAAAAAGCTTAGTACTGGGACTAGGACTTCTGCTAGTCAGAATGCTGGACCTAGAATAAGCAAGATTCCTTGTACAACAGCAATATATGAGCAGAACAGGAGTACAATAAGCCTAAAGCTGCATTGCGGGGGGAACGAGCCCTAACCTGGTTTTCTGCTAACGAAGAGAGAAAACACCAACAATCTAAAAGAAGGAATTTAAAGTATTTTACGTCCTACCAAAAAGTGTTTAGAGTCAAGTTCCTCAGAGCTCGTTTTGGTGCCAAAGTTTTTCTGTAAATTTTCGGACATCATAAGAAATTTTTTTTTAAACACCCTTATATGAGCTTTGAGTAATCAGACTAATAAAAAACATAAATTTTAATAACATTTCACCGCTTTTGTAACTCTATTTAGCCATTCATTTGTTTCGTTTTGTCCTTTTTCGATTCGAAATTGTTAATTTTGTTGATACTATCACAGCCACCTACAATCCAACCTTAACATTTCAATAGGTTTCCATGACAATGAAACTTTGTCGCAGATTTTTCGATTTATAAAGGTAAAAGTTCTCATTCGAAGGATCTTATACCTTTTATAACTATTTGATTTATTTTATTTCCCTAATTGAAGACTGGACATCATGGACTATACTTAAGGTAACAAAAACAAAAAATTGAGTTAAACCCGATAATGTGTCAACGTAAAAAGCAAGCTTAATAACATGATCATTAATAGTAACTATTAATGTATTAGGTTAATGTATGTATTAGGTTGTTGGCAATGGCACTAAGCTTACTTTTTCGATATTAACCCATTTTTTTTTGCACTTAGCCCATTATTGATGTCCAGCCTTCAATTGTAAAATATAATAATGACCTATCAAAAAAATTTCTAGAATCTAATTGGGAATATAAGGTCTAATTTATAAATAGGAACAAAACGACAAAGACGATTCGATGCACATGAAATCATTGACAAGGGGGGAGGGTCGCGGAACCGCGAGGGACCTGCATCAATAATCATTGAATATCATGTTTATTAATATTGGTAATATGTTAAATGAATTTACTACGTCTTTCGTTGCCTTGAACAAAGTCAACCAATTTAGGTCTTAAACGACTTTAGTCACTCAATTTGCAAGCGCAACATTGCAAAAATAATCAAAACCACCTAAATTAAAATACTATAAATTCGTGATATTTCTCGAGAGAAAGTTTCGTTTTTATCTGCGTGAATTTCATTTTTTTTTTTAAGAAATTTCAAAACCCACACGTCACTTATAAAGTTCATATTATCGAGAGGTTTTATTGTTTTTCTTGTTGGGTTAAATGTTGGCAAAGTGCGATTAATTTCAGGTGTGACGATTACTATATAACGTAGCCTCTTACATATTAATTAATTTTTGTGAATACTCTGCGAGAGACATCCATTTAGAGTGCGCTTCTTTGAGCTTTATCTTGTCATAATTGCATAAAGATACCAAACGATAAGTGTTTGTTACGAAGCTGTTATTTTCATACTCGCGTTTCACTCGTCGTAATTTTCGTTTACGTATATCAAAGTCGAAATACTGACGTATACCCAACTTCATCTATATAGCTATATATAAATTATATAAGCCGACATGGAATATACCGTAACATTAAAAAGCTCGACACTGTGACGCAGCGCACAACGTACTATTTTTAACGTGATATAATCGGAAATTGTTAATTTTTCGTTTTAAATTTTGACTTAGATTTTACGTTGGGGATCGCTGTTATGTAATGAGCTTCGTATTAATAGCGATCATAATGGCAATTGCTATTTTATGTAAATCAATCAACGATTTATTCAACTAGAAGTGACGGAAACGTTGAATCATTTGAAACCTATTTAAATTAAAAACGTTTTTAAAAATTATACATTTTAGTCGACCATTTATAACTAGGTTCAACCCTCGAAAAATAATAAATTTTAAAAGATATATGAATAACTTATCACTTCTTAATGAAAGCTTCATTTATAGAGCTATAGTAAATACAATTTAGCATCCAAATTTTTCTAGGTTAGTTTTCGATTTATCAATTAATTTAGAAGTTAGAGTAGTTTGAAAAGACCCTAGCTGTTGATATGTATACCTAAATACAAGGTTTTATAGAAGTTGCGAGGAAAATGCATTAAAATTTCTTATGGTTGAAATTTTTTCGATCCTGTGTGGTAGAACAGATGATTTGAATCTGGACCAAGAATTAGCTTTAAAAATTAATCTTCTTAAGAAAAGCTTAAAAAAACGCTTAAAGTTTATCATATTTTTACCTTTTGTTCCACAACAATCGATTTTTCTTTTCAAAACGAACAAATTTTAGGGATAAAAATTTTTAATATGATGCATTTTTGTCCTCCCAAATGCCCGTTGGTCTTTTTAAAAGAACAGTCCGTGGATGTGATGCAACGTTGAATAAATTGATTCCGAATATTTATACCCCAAGCCATACACAAAATGCATTTGGAAGGACGAAAATGCATCATATTATCAAAAGTCTAAGAATGTGCCGCCATGTGTCAAAGGGAGCCATTTTATGACTCCGGGGGTGGTAGAGGAGGAGGCACCGTTATTACAGGATGGGGAGGAATTTTATAAAATTCCAAGAATTCGAGAATATTAATTCTCTTAGAACTTCGTCTTCGAGACCACCTAGCACAAAGAATTAAACAAAAAAAATGGCAAACTAGCAAACGAATAATAGGAGAGAACATTCTTGAAACTGAAAAAATTAATATAAAAAGAGGTACGTTTGAACGAAGAAAACAGTCTTGAAATAAATACTGTACGTGAACAGTCTTTCGTAAAAGTGATCAGTGCGAAATAAATCTTCGACCAGTGTTAAAATAAATAGTAAAAGTGAACAGTGTTAAATAAATTGTGAACATTGTTAAGTAAAGTAGACAGCGCAATAGTGAGTGGCAATTAGTGAATAAGTGACTGTAAAAACTGAGTAGTTAAACAGTCAACTAACTCATTGTTAACGTGTAGTTTATAAGTGACAATAATTTAAGATAAATCAGTAAACAATTAAAAAATAAATTTGTTGTCATTAAACACAAATCCTCGAACCCGTAAAAACGTTACAATATCAAAAATTTTTATGCATAAAATGTGTTTGTTTCAAAAAGAAACATCGATTGGTATGAAAAGAAAATTCTTTGCAAATGGGATTTGGGTTTTTTTTTGTGATTCTCTTAGTAAAATAAAATTTTAGTGCTCATTTTTAGCCCAAGAACTCGGCTAGAATCTGTACTACCACATGATATCAAAAAAAATTTGAGTTGAAAAAATTTTGTAGGAAATTTCATTGAAATCCATTTTTGCTCCCAATCCATGAATGCAATTTTCGGCTGCAGCCTCTCCGAGAATGTTCCACATATAGCTTAAGCTCTTTCTATGTTGCTCTTTCTATTGCTTATGCTCTTTCTAAGCTTTTTCTATGTAGGATGATATAAGGGTGCCAATGTAAAAGTGCCCGCAAATAAGCAAAAATAGCTGTTAAAGATGAGATAAAGTGAGGTAGAGTTAACGAGTTTGCGCTACAAGTTTTATCTCGATAGCGTGTCTCGATCTAATGAGGCACACAAAGGGTTTAAAAACTCCCCAGACTAGTATTCATCTTCCTTGTCTGATAAATATCGTCGCGGGATCTCTCACTTTATCTTTAATTTACAGCAACTGTAACATCTGTAAGAGTTTATACTAACCAATTTATTTTAAAGTAATTAAAAATACCTTTTTATTGAAGGACATCTTTCAGAAGGTATCCTATTGGTTTAGTGTAAAACTATTTACCCTATAACCAGAGGACTATCAAGAGGCTTCTGACGATATCTCATTTGTCAAACTATGAAAAGTAGATATAAACAAATTCGGGAACAGACAAACATACAGACATAAAAACATAGAAATAGGATATTGAAATAGGGTTTTAGCGTATTATTTAGTTTTTCTTAGTTAGATGAAGTTTTAGATATTGATGGGTTCATAAACTACAAATCATCTTGGATCTATTAAAATATATTTTATATAACAGAAGATAGCCGTCGTCGTTTATCCTACTAGGGTTTTTAAATTAGTTTTTTTAAACATTTTTGTTTGTTGTGTGTTTTAGTTCCCATGAAATAATTCACGAGTTGCCAACGATAGGATTTTAATAAAGAGCTAAGCTTTACATTGAAAAGCTGCACGTTTATTGTCGTTTACACCAACAATAGGGAAATTTTCATTAAGTTTACTGCCACAATCCACTGACCCATTGAGTGTACGCCACGATAAGAGTTTGTTTTAAAAAACAAGCTTCACTAAAAATGTAATTTTATTTTTTCAAAGTCTAAATTAGTCGACGGTGATTATTTGGATTTTGCCTCATGGATGTAAAAAAGTTTTTTTCTCGAGTGTTCTTTAACGAAATGTTGACTATATGTGTGTGTTCCCTTTTAGCGTCCCTTCACTTTATGTTCTGAAAGGATTATTTCAATATTTCAACCCCTGTTTTTTTTTTAGTTTTCGTCTCTTGGTCGGGACTAGGTTGCGACTGCTTTACCTCGACAAGGGATGAAATTACATCGCTATAAAGTTGGGTTTGGAACGATGTTTGTCTATGTATATTGCACGTGAGAGCCAAAGCCTATTATTTCTAGGCATAATATACCTTTGCGTAGAAATAAATAACGCGTACCACCACCACCTCCCCCCAACCACAATTACTCAAGCTTTGCGAGAGCTTTTTTTTGTGTGTACGTGAATGGAATTTTATTATTATTATTATTATTATTATTTTTTGCTTGGGGTTCATTTATATGAAAAAAGATGAAAGGACGCGTTCACAATTAATGTTTTCTTTAAGTGCTTTGCGTTTAAAAAAAAAATTGTGTCGGATATAATTTTCTTTAGATTGGACGCAGCAAAATAAATATTATATTTAAGGAAAAAAAAAAGAAGATGAAATAAAATAGCCCGCAGGATGGATGAGAAGGATGAAAATTGTGTCTTCAAAAGATTATTAGTCGTTGAAAAGTTTCAGCTGAACGGCGACGGAGGGTGGTTTGGGGAAATTATTAAATTTATTCGAGAATGGCGAAAAAGAAAATCGAATGAGGATATATTTGATATGAAGAGGGTGATGTGGGGGAGTGGCACACCTTGTTTGTGTTTCGAGGGGTTGGTGGCGAGTTTGTTGGCCCTTGAATGAAATGCTGACTTGAATTATCTCTATTTCGCTCGCTATAAATAGGTAGAGAGGTTACAGGCCGAAGATGTGTTCAATTTAAAAAAAAAAAGACGAGACGATTAAATCCTCAAAAAAATTCCAATTAAATATTTTCTTTAAAACTCCCTCCTCTAGACCTCGCGACTCGACGCTAATCCCTCTTTGCCTACCCCCCACCAAGTCTAGTCCGTATTTCCACCCCAATTAAATAAAGAAAATTTGCACACAGAATTTTTTTCGAAAGAGAAAGAGGGAAATAAAAAAAATCTATCGCCATGCAAGTGGCCGGACGGATTTATAATTTAACATGAGACCGAAAAGTGGAACGTGAAATCTTTCGAAGATTTGCTAATAGCAAATTAGAAAGTTCATCGTAAATAATTAACAAACTCAAGTGAATGAATTGAGGCAAAAAAAATCATAGAAAAATTCAATACGAAATTGTAATAATATTGTGGTTGAGAAGAACAAGTTCACTTCAAGTGTACTAAGAGAAGGGGGGGGGGGGGATTAAAATCTAAGCTTTTCTATCTTCATGTTTCTAGCAAGTACCCAAGACTTCGTCCATGTAAAATTTAACAAAATTATTAAACACAATAGGCTAAAGAAAATAAACTTTTGCTTATGAAACCACAACATGAAAATCACCTTAGTGTAATAATATTCGTGAATGAGTCATTGATTCCATTTGGAGGGGGGGATGGTTCTTGAAATTTTTCAAGTCTGTTTTTATCTCAATTAGTAACAAGTTAAAAAACTTTTAAGCTGAGATTTTTTACTTTTAACTGCAGTTTTTTAATTGCAATAATTTGCAATAGTTGATATTTTAAGAGAATACCTAAAAAATTCAAAAATTTCAACCCACTATTTGTGTTACTTAGGGGTGGAATTTCTAAAAAAAATTCTTTAGAGGGGATCCAAAGTCCAATCAGTAATAACACTTAAAAAATTCATGTTTTTATCTTCAATGATTTAGTCTCCAGCGTGTCTGTCAGGCAATCAGTCTACTCTTTTATAATATATAGAGATGGTGGTTTTTGTTTGATTTTTACCACCAGATGGCAATAGTTTTTTTTTCGTTTTTCTAGTTTCTTCCTGCATTAGTTTCAAATATGACCGATAATTGGATTTTTCCCAAGAATATCTTTAACCTCACATTTTCTAAGCAATGAGAGGTGATTTCAATAGCTGATAAGTACCTGAGCTGTCAAATGATTATATGTTTATACGACTTTTTCGATATATTTTACCAGGGGATCTGCCCTTTCTTTTAAGATTGAAGGATTTTTCCTTGAACCTACGTTAAACACTTAGATGAGTGGTCTTACCAAAAACCATTTTGTACCATTCTTGCTGATCCTGATCAGGCTTTAGACCAGAGGTTCCCAACCTTTTGAATATGTTGTACCGGTATGTAATAGACAATATGGTCGCGTACCAGTGTAAATATTTCGATCATATTTTTCTCAAAAACTTTGTCGAACAAAAACAAATCCTTAACGCTCAATTTACTGAAGATCCATTTTTTGGCAAAAACTTTGGAAAAACAGGCGCTGCGCGTACCGGTAGCTTGAGACGTTTGTACCGGTACCGGTACGCGTACCACAGGTTGGGAACCCCTGCTTTAGACTATTAAAAAGTAAAACTTTCTTTTTAAAGCTCTAAATGTTCCAGTTTTTTCGCTTTTATTATTAACGTTTTTTCTTAACGTCTGGAAATATTATGAAATTATGAAATCATGAAATCAAATTAGATTTTTCGCTGATCCTACCAGTTACTTATACTTTTTATACAATACATAACATATATTATGTTTCTATTTATGCAATATAATTTACACAAGTAAAGTTTAAACATAAATTGGAACAAAATTTCGAACGTATTTTTGACGCCTTGCCTAGCTACTTATAATATTTCGATTGCCAAGCAATCTTCATCAGTAGTCATCAAGTAGTGTTGGATCACTCCGTGACTGCTATGTGACGATTCACTATAGGTTTGTTCCTACGTTGAAGCAAAACACATTCACGTAAGACAAAGAGCAAGGAACATTAACCAAGAAACAAGAGTGAGTGAAAAAACACCCCAGCTCTCGGCCGTTTGGCCGCACCAGACCGAGAGCAGATTTATGAACGTACATTTTTATGACTATAGCTCGCCCGGGCACTGTTTTGGAGGTGTTTAAACACCGCAAAACCAGTTATAAATTAGGGTGAAGCTCTTGCTTCATGATTTTCACTCACTCTTGTCTCTTGGTTAATGTGTCTTACTCTTTGTCATTCGATGAACGTGTTTCAACATCATCAAATGTATAAGTGAAACAAACCTTATATTGCATAAATAGGACCACACTATATTTTATATATTGTATAAAAAGCATTATATGAAATTTTATTCAGAATCGTTGCATGGGTGGTGCGAGTAGTACTCCGGCACCAAATGCCGAAGGATAAAAATCCAGTATGATAAAAGATACGAAGAATGAAACATTTTTATCCTTTTGCATCCGGCTTCTTATTATCACGCTACATCTCTGATCTTAACACCCATTGTGTCCAGTTGAAAAAGCTACATAAAAATATTTTGGTCCTTATTTTACATATTAGTGTAAGAGATTTCAATGTTTAGTGAGGAACGCATCACGTTTAGCTAGTAGGTACCTACTGCTTATTTTTAGGAAAATATTCAGTGTTTCATTTTTTATGATAAAATATACATTTAATTATGGTTCAAGTCTAAAACAAACGTTAAAATGTACCCAGACTCTGGGATATGAAAAGTTTTCCGTGATAACCCCTCTATTTTATCATGAAATTTAGATTTTCAAATCGTAAATTATTCAAATATATTTTAACATGACTATAAGAATATGTACTATAAGCATAAAATGGATTTAAAAACATGGCATTTTAGATGAACAACGTTAATATTAGTGTCCTTTCATTATAAAAACCAGTAAAACTTGACTACGTAAAAGTCTAACCGTACATATTTCATTGTTAAAAAATCAATTCTAACAAGTGGCATGAACAACAAGATGTTTACCCAAAGAGGTCTACATTATAATATTTTTCCACCGATAATTTATGGTTGTGGGGGTTGTAATTTTCGAATATATGGAAATTGATCAGAGAAAAAACCTCATTGACTCACTCGTGCTTGTCATCTTCTCATATTCTAATTACAATTTTCCGCGTCTTAAAATATTATAATTTTCGCATCCCGAATCATTTCTTCCGTGACGAAAAACATAAAAGACAAATAAAATTACAATAACAATAATTTGAGAAGAGTCCTCTGAAAAATTTCCAGAACGTCGATTTTCTAAAATCGTTCGCTCGTTTACGAAAAATGTTTGATAGCATCCGTGGTGTGAGCGGAAGGAACGAGGGATGTTTTATATATTCTATATACTTTTTACCCTGTATCGAGGTGAAATTTCTAAAATTAATATCATTTTCTCGTAATTTTATTTGCTCCGTCTCCTTATTAATATGTATACGGATGGATAAATTTTCCGCATACTAAAAATATGAAAGAAACGTTCAAAGGAGGCTTTAATTTTATTTTTGGTCAAACGAGTTGAAGAAAAAAAAAACACATAGGAGATATAAAATTCCCGGGTCCACTCCCCAATAAATAAACACACTCCATTTATATTTGATGACACGCAACCCCCATCGTCGTGTCCCTCTTGTGGAATTTTCATCGTGGCAATGGAAGGGGGTGTGTGCAAATCCTTGAGGATCGGGCGCTAGACGAGACAAAAACGCGACGCTTTTGGCAACAGCGATTTGGTGGGGGATGAAAATTCGTGGGGCAAACGGGAATATTCATACACCATTCACCTATACCTATATTGGAGCGAAATGGAGTGATGAAAACTTCATCTGTGGCGCGGCTCCAAGACACACGGAGACAAAGCGAGAGCGAGACAGTAAAAAAAAAAAGCGGGGCGAGAAGGACAACGTCTAATACAACCCGATCAAATGCATCGAATAAAGATGACACGACCGAAAAACCGGGGAAACGCAAAGAAAATCGGCAACGAGGAGGATGGAGGAAATTCATCCATCGGAAAAAAGGGGAAATATGTACCGATGTGTGTATATAATGCACATATATGCAAATTTTACGATCGACAAAATTTTAACTTTTTCCTTCTCCCCACCACCAAATTAATTAATTAATTAAAAATTAAGTTTACAAATTTCAAGCCTGCTTTAACATGGTTCTTATGACAACTAAATGGTTACCATGGTAACGTAGTAGTATGTGATTTTTCATTGTCTCGTAGATAGCTGTGACGACAATTTTGGCACGAATTCAAAAACTGGTTGGTTGATCTTGACTGTGTTAAAATGGGTCAAAGACCAATGTGTGGGTATCCTGTGTATATACGAGTGTGTGACACAAAAAACTAAAATGCATCTGGAAGTGCAAGATGCATAACATAACATACACAAAGTGAGAATATTTATAAATTTTTACATACATAACATACCCTAAGACGTGGAGCAGTCGTTTTTTGGACATTTTTTATTTTTCAAATTTTTTTAGTCGAGTTTATGGTAAATTAAACTGTAAAATGGTAGTCGATACACTATAACATTGACACATTGTTGGGGAAAATTTTAAAGAAAATTTCATTTTCCCAAACGCACTCGTAAAAATTAACCGCGTTCCATAAACGTTCCAACAACTTTAAAATTGTACACATTTTATTTTAATTTATCCAATTTTTTTAAACACTTAACTTGTTTGTTTTAAATTTAGCGAAAAAAAATTTTCAAAACAAAAAGACCACTTGTTGCTTGGTGTTAGTAAGGAAATTTTACCCGGTATTCGTTTGTCGAGTGAAACATTTTTTTTTTTAAAAAGGACAAAGAAAACGTCCACGACAGAGATGAAAAACACGGAAATAAAACAAGAAAATTTTTGATTAAAAAAAAAAAAATTTTTGGGTGATTACCAAAGAAATGGTGGATGATAGTAACAATTTTGGTGGACGAAATTTCGAGTGAAAAGCAACAAAGGGCGGAAAATCGGTCGCGTTCGGTCGTATATTTTACTTGGTCGGAACAATAAGTAATAATCTTATGACCGAAACACACCCTGTGAAAGAACTTAATCACCGGCGCCCCCCTTTTACTTGCCCCCCTGGTCGTCACCCCCGACACAAGCTGATGCTGCTGCTGCTGCTCCTGCCGCTGTTGCTGCTGCTGCTCTCTTAAAAAGCACACGAAAAAAATTTCGTCTACGACGCATCTACCGGTTGCATCTTGAAAAATCGTTAACTGCACCACCGGTCGGTCGCTCTGCATCAAACCCCACATTTTAACCACCCCATCATCGAGGAGTACACCCCGAGTTCTCGTTTCTCGTCTACAACACCGTCGTTTTTCCGGCAAATTGTGTGCACCACCACCACCACCACCTCCCCCTCCCCCTATACCCCTCCGCAGTGGTGCATCATCGTCACTTTTCTATCCATATATAGAGGAGTTTTTTTTTTTAATTTTTCAATTCGATTTTTAACTTTAACATTTTTAAAAAAAAAATCTTTTAAACGAAGAAAATGTGCATGGCACTGATAAAAGCTTGTTCAGGCAACAGGTTAAAGTGCAACAACAACAACATGCATCACGCTCGACTATCCCCTACAAACGTGGGTCTGTCTGTCTTTCCCGCACAAACAGACAGAGGCAGTATCAACACAGACAGACACCCAAACAGACGAAAAATAAATAACCGAATTTCCACGGAAAATTTGCCGGGAATATTTCGGCACGTCGCGAACGAACACATCCCCAAAACATTCCCTATATATGTGCGTGCGTTTATTTTGTTTCTATATGTGTGTGTGTGTGTAAGTGTAAAAACTCTCCCCGCAACGCCGGGTGTACCGGTCGGGACACCGGCACGCCACAACGACACAACTGAAAAAAGGAAAATTTGAAAAAAACTCACCGACAACGAAAACCATATTTTTGGTCCATTTCTGCAACTCACGACGAATATTTCTGCGCTCCTGAACACAACGCGAGTAAGAACATTCCGCCATTTTTCTTTAGCGCACCGTTCTCGGACAGTTTGTGTACGACGCGGCGATCATCTACAGTCCGCTCCACATTACGTTCTCGTCGCGCAAAGCAACATTGCCGCATTTTAATTACGTTTTTTTTTGCTTCTGATCACTTGTTTTTAATATGTTTGGTTTGATAGACGACCGAAATGAGATGAGACAATTTTCCTTGGGGGGTGAGTGGATTTTCCGACACCACTTCCGTCACACTGGAACACACTGAGAACACGCGTTTTTCTCGCACTGTTTTCGTTCGTTTAAAGTTTCAAATCCATCGCACTTTCATTCAGACGTTCGAGTCAATCTGAAATTTGAAAATTTAAAAAAATGAACTTGGGTTTTTCACTTTTAACTAAAATTATAAGGGAAAATTTTTTTGAGGAAAGGTGTTTTTTTTTTGTAAGTTTTTGATGTGAAACGTCTTTGGTTAATTGTTACGGTGTAATTATCGTGAATTTTCCCGAGAAAAATTGTTGATGGATCGCCTGTATACGGCAAGCGATGAGGATTTTCGTGGTTGTACCGAAACGAGGATGGCGATATTTGACGTCACCACTCTGACGCAACAAGTACTATGGAACGCCACGCGCCGATGCAACTCAAGTACTACTCTGACATATACAAAGTGTGTCTCTTTTCAACGCCGCATCTCTCCCACTTTTTGCTGCACATGCATTCGTATGCAACTGCTGACTGTTGGGGAGTCCTTGCCTCACTTGCACGCACGCCTCATTCCGATCGCGTCGCCTCTTTCTCGCTTTTTCGCTATATTTCAACCTACATACGCGATTTTCGCCTCATGTGAAATTTAGTTTTTTCCTCCAATTATTATATACAATTTTTTTGCGTCTTCGTCTTTATCGTCTCGTCTCACCCTTCCCCTTTAACGTCCCACAAAAAAAATATTTCCACCGAGGAAAATCGAATTTTCCTGAATTTCGTACCAAGACCTTAGATCCTAAAACCGATTTTGGCGTTAATGGGATAAATTTTTAACGTGAATATTTCGTCAAGGCGATCGACTCTCGGGCGAAAAATCAGAGGAGGGCTTTTTTATTTTCTTATATGCACCATGTCTTGTCTCTCTTTTGGTGTTTATGCGCACGGCCATTTCTTTCTTTTGTCCGTCCGAGTTTTTTCGTGTACATAACTCCGTCTTTTTCTCGGGCTGTCGCGCATTTTTCACATGCACACATAAAAATTTTTTCCCTAGATATTAGTGTGCAGTTTCCACCCAATGGTGCCTCGTTTATTTGACATTGGCATCGGAGACTCAAAATGCATGTGTATACTACAGGATGCACATTCCACCATACTTTTTTCGAGTGCCATAAATTATCATATATTCGCCGGTTTTTTTTCGATTGATAATTTTTCGTCGATGCATTGTTCCAGCCAAGGACGTGTACATTTATCTCAATCAAGGTTTTCAACACAAAAAAATAAATCTCATTGATTGAAAATTCATATAATATGGTTATAAATAAAATGCAGTCTTAATACATCAATCTTTAGCAACATTCGCATAATTCACCGATTCGCATAAATATTGAAATGGGAAAAATCAGAAGCGATATAATATATATAGATGTACCCTATATGAATAATGACGTGTTCTCTCATGTCGGTGGGATGTGAGATTGGGTAGAACCCGAGACCCTGTTGCTTGCCAAAATCATACGCGAGATCACTTTCAAGTCTTTCTCTCACTTGACTCATAAATATCAGAGAAAAATGATTTTCTCCTCGTTTTTCGCGTTCTTCCCAATTTAAATGAAATGCGATCCCAAAAAAAGGCACTAAATTCGATCTGTGCTTCTATCAAATGGTTGTATGATTTATGGCGACAGTCAAACTTAGTATCGAATGGCAAAAAAATTGCCTGAAATTTTGTCTGATTTAACGAGATTTTCATCGGTCTACCATCGGAGATTAAATTAGAGAAAAATCAATCATATTAATATGTCCATACAGTTTTCATTTATTTTAACGAACATGTTCTGAGACAAATTGTACCAGGTCTATCCCAAGTGCCACTCTTTTTTCTTACGCTTAAATATTACATAATAATTTTCTAATGCATTAAGAGAATATAATGTGCCAAATTCACCCACCCCTCTCTAATTTGACTGCTCTGGGTCTATATTCCAAGATCCCTTGCGTAAATGCACTAGGGACAACACAAAATAGGTATGCAGTCTGAAAAGTCTATTTATGTCTATATCAGGCTAGATGTAACATTTAAAAATAATTTTATAAATCCATTTTTACGAAATATTTCTAAAATATTTATACTTAAACTTGGTCAGAGAACGTTTGAATCTCAAAACTATAATTTTAATAGATATAATTTTTTAATAAAGTTCCTAAAGCCTAAAGCTCAACATTTTCTTGTTTGTCAAGCAAATAAGTTGTTCAAGTGTCCTTAAAGCTCAGTCAGTATTCTTGTTAACTGTTTGGAATTAAATCAAGTCAAGTAGTTGAACATTTTTTAAATGAATTGTGCTTGATATTTTGGTATGTAAATGAAACGACTTGGAAAGTTTGTGCTTGACTTGATTTGATATTAACTTAAATATTAATTTGGCTTGTTTAACTTGATTTCAAGTCATATTGAGTTCAAGTAGCTTGACAATCAAGTAAGTGAATCACCATTCAATACTACTAACTTTAACATTTAAAAAAACTGGAGAGAATAAAAGGCTTCATTTAAGATTGTTGTAAAGTATTTTTCATTTCTAGATTTTTCTAACTAAGGGCGAAATAACTTACAAATTAAAACAAGTAATGGATACTTTTAAATGAAGTATGCGATAGAAAATTTAATTTAAAGACAATTTTATTAGCTTATCAGAAAATCATTATAATCATTAAGCATAATGCAAGACGACTGTTACAGGTGTTCTTTTTGTTTATTTATTATCTCTGTTGTCATGGTTACTTAAAGCTTTCATATACCAAAATAAGAGGCTTGCCATTTGGAGTTCTCATTGCTATATTAAGTTTTAAAAAAGCTATACGCTACTTTTTTTCTACTTGACTTAGTTTTCAAGCTATTTGGTTGAAGATTTACTTGAAATCAAGTCAAGTCCAAGTTAAATATTGTGATTGAAATGTCAAATCAAGCCAGTCATTGATTTCACAAATAATTTCATTATCAAGTCAAAATTCAAGCACAATTTATTACAAAAACTGTCCAGCATTTCTAAGCTTGTTTCCCATCTAACTGTGGCAAAAAATTAATAAAAAAGACAACAATAATTACTATTTGCTATGAGCTGTTATAAAATTTTCCCCAATAAAAGTCAAAAACTCTAGTCAATACTTAAACAAGTAAATTTCCATATCATTAAAAATGACTTACACCACTTTTAAAACAAAACAAATCGTCGGTTAATCATTTATTTATACTATTATAGAATATACTATGTACTATCAGAGAAAATGGTACCAGGCGTTTTGATCCCCGGACAAAATATCTTAATGACAAAATATCCCCAGGTTTTCGATAAAAACCGGATTTTGAAACGAATTTTTCTTATGGAAAATGATTTTGATAATGTATTCATGTCATGTATTTCAAGTTAATTCATATAAATACCTCCAACAATTAATGCCAAAGGGGTTCAGGGGGTCCCCTTGGTGGAAGTTTTGGGGGTGGAGCCCCCAACAAAAGAAATTATAGTCATTTTTTGTTTACCCGATTTTCATTCATTGACTGAATGTGCACTTCTTGACACCGCGAAGTTTTTTTTTGGAGCAAGTACTAGCAATTTTTGTCTAAGGATAATTTGTTGTGGGGATATTTTGTCCGGGCATCAAAACTCATGGAACCGAGAATATTTCTATGGTTACTGAAATGCCAAAGTTTCAACTTATTTACCTGTTGCCATGGAAATACACCTTAAAAATTGATTCAGTTTTTTTGAAAGTGGTATAATTTTAGTTAATAAGTGTCCAATGGATAGCAATGAAAGCAATCTATTGGGGGCTTTTACCATTTATTAAAAAAATTACAAAGAAAAGCCAAATTTTACAAAAATTTGTGCAATATTTTAAGGTTATTAGTTTAATTCTTGCAATACCCACTTAAATATATAAAATATCATTTTCAAAAAAAAATTGTTTAATAAACGTTTTCCACTTAACTAGACTACTTCCAATTCGAAGACTTAGAGGAAATTTATTAAAATTCTTGGTTCACATAAATTCATAAAAAAAGAAAAATTCAACAAGAACAAAATTTCTGCAATTATTAATTTTTCCTACTTATATTTTTCGTGCAACTAAATACCTACTAAAATTTGAAGAATTACATCTTCCAATCATAAAAATGTAATTTCTTGAAAATTTATCTAATAAGTTATCTAACAATCAGGTTGGTACAGAACAAAAATTAAATCGTAATGAAAAGTGAAATCTCTAAGTCAAGATTATATCATGAGGTCATAAAAGTTGTAACCTCCCATTGAAGCTTATATATAATTAACTCACAATAAGACATAATAAAAGATTTTAATTATTGAAACTCTGACCCATGACTAAGCTTTTTCTTATTTCCTAGAATCATAAGATTCCATTTTAAACCCGAAAAGCTTTGTTTGCACTTAAATTTTCTGGTCTTAATACGTCAAATTATAAGCATAAAAATCGCATATGACTAAATTTTTTTTTATATCTGAGAGGTCTAGCGTGATCTTGTTACCAACTATGTCTAATTAAAAACTCTAATTAACTCTTGTAAGTTAACTGAAACATGACTTCAGATACAATTCAATCTATTTCGGGCTTGTCAAATTAAAAAAAAAGCACCTCCACATTCATTCTTATCAGTAATTTGACCAATTTTCTTTAGTCGGATAATCTTGATTTTATTATCACAACCACACGTGAATTCCACGTGTGACACGCTGTGTTTAATCACTTGAATATATCAATTAGCGCCTACTTGGCTCGTTCGAAAATAACAATAACAGCAATAACAATTAATTAACAATCATCAAACAATGCGTAGCTCGTAAATTAAAATTTTTAATTTACCAGAAAGGAATGGTGAATATGCCACGGTGTGTATACGGGACAAGGATGTGATGCGTTTAACTATCGAATAGGTAAATGAATATAAATACGAGTAGGCATTTTAATACATAATCAAGATGCGGTATGATGTCACAACTTATGCGATTTAATATAAATTAAATAATAGTAAAAGAGTGTACGTCATTGCGTTTAATAACTCATAAAAGGCGTAAGAGATTGAAAGAACTCAGACGTATTGAATCGGTTGTGACTGGTATTGAGATAGAGAGGGGTTTGAGTGCCACTTAATGCCACTTAATGAATACATATATCGTAATTATTTCATACAATGGTTTGTGTTTGGGTTCGAGTCAAAAGGGTCATCTTTACCAGTGGAAAACAAACGATTTTTGGAATAAAAGTCTTTGTAGGACGTTACAAAAGACTTAATAGAGAACTATAGACAAGATAAATGTAAAAATGGAAAAAAAAAATATAAAAATGTGGTCAGGAAATTTTCTATAATACATTCAAGATAAAAACTTAATTTTAGCTCAAATTTAAGCATGAAAAAATAAGATAGTGCGATGTTAAATATAAACAATGAATGGTGTCTATGTATCTACACGATAACTCAAAAGTATTCCTAAATATTTTGAGGATTGTTAGAGTACCTTCTCAATTTTTCAAATACCCCCAGAGTAAAGGATCTGGAATGATTATCTATATAAATAAAATGATAGCTGTTTTCCAATGTTCGTTTTTAACTCAAAAACTACTGGATAGATTTCGAACAACTTTTTTTTTTACTTCTTATATACTTAGTCCTTATCTACAAAAAGAATTATCACGATATCTTCATTAAAAACATTAAAGTTTTAAAAATTGCGATTTTTCTAAGCAAACCGCGTATGCTTTCGTTGTTCTTTAGTTACTTTGATAGAGTAGGGCAAACGGTTTATTGCGCATGGGCTGCAGAGACAGTGTTTCTCCTCCCATTGCCTACTGATTATTTCATATTTGAGTCGTTCAGTGCACACATCGATTAACTACGTAATGTCAAATGTTGAGTATATTGATAATATAGACTTCTGAAATACATTGTATCTTATGGAAAAGCTAAAAAGCAAATTTAGTCATTTAAAGCTGTTATTACTTATTATTAGAAAAATTTATTTCGGATATATAAAGTTAGGAGTCAACCAAGTGTTTTTCTATGAAAATTTGTAAAAGTTGGTAAAGTGGAGTTAATCGATGTGTGCACTGACCGGCTCATTTGAGCGTAGAGAATTTATATAAATATAGCTTTTTTTTTTAATTTTTTTTTAGTATTTTTTATATTTTACTGTCAAAATAAATTCAAAATACATGTTTAAGTTACAACCGTTACAATCATCAAATTACATTTCAGCACTCCCTTTTATTATTGCATATATTTTTTAACCAGAAAGAGTTAAGTTGGCGAGATTAAAGTTTTTAATTGCTTATTAAATGCTCTTTCCGGATCCGCAATTGCTCCAGTTGTATTGTTAATAGTTAATTAATAATTACATTTTCAAAAAGTTGTCAATCTCATGAATTAAAATCGCTATAAAATCCAAAATAATTTTTGCTTGATATTTTCGTTTTTTTTTAAGTTCTCTAACTGCTCTTTTCATCACGTAAATAATTAATTGTTCAAATTTTTGTAAAATTTTTAGTAATAAATTATTTTAAACTATTTATACATGTATTGTTGTTCTGTGACGTCATCAACTGCCGTAGGATCTTATAACATGAATAGTTTAAAAATTGAATTACTAATTAATTAAACACCTGGAGCAATTGTGGATCCAGAAAGAGCATTTAAGGAATAATTAAAAACAACGAAAATAGTGATTATTTTGGATTATCTAGCAAGTTTTATTTTTGAATTTAGAAATTTTTGAAAAATTAATTATAAATTAATTAATAACTTTACACTAGGAGCAATAGCGGACTCTGCAGAAGCAATATTTTGGCAATATTTTTAATATATTTTTGCTGTTTTTCTACTGTAAATTAAATATGTTCTTAACATAATAACCCACGCAGACGTCGTCGCGGGTATCAGCTAGTATTATATAAAAGTGTAGACAAATAATTTTAGAATTTCGTCAGTGTGTCCTTCTACTAAAAATATGTCTTAAAAACTTAATTTAATTAATCGAGTTTTATGTGTAGTTGCACTATCCTGCTGTAACCATACTTTTGGTGTGTTCAAGATGGCAAAATACATGCAAATGTCTGAAATTTCTTGATACCTTTTACTTGTAATGGTATAGTCTCATATTTGAAAAAATAAGACCCAAGGAGTCTTCCTTAATAAAGGAAATACAAAGGACTTTTAAAAATTCGTTAGTATTGAGGCCATACGTAACCTTAAAATAAAACAAGTTCACTGGCCCATATATTTCTCTATTCATCAACTAACTCAACTATTCACCAAATTCAGCTCAAAATCTCAATATATGAGAAGCATTCAGTGAATTTCGTTAGTGCAATGTTGTATGAATGAAAATGGACTACGGAATAGGCAATAACTTGTTGAATGTCATTTTACGGGAACACGGGAAAATATGGGATATAGAGGACTGGTTTGTCTGGCTGTAACTCTGAGTGTGTATGTGTGTTCATATGAAATTTATTATGTCTATATATCTACCTATAGCCTCGACAAGTAGCATATTTGTAGGTCAGGAAATATATTTTTTATTACTATAATCTAATTGTGTTAATAAAGTGCAAAAAAAAAAAATGATCGTGTCGTCATTTTTTGCGTTCATCTTATTTACGGGAAATAATTTCATTCAATATCCTGTTTCGGTGCTCGGGAAATGTTATTACCTACGATCACTCAGAAAATATTATAACAAATTTAATTTCGCAATTTTCACACCCTCTTTTATCTCTATCTATATACTATACGCGTCGTATATAAATGTATATAATATGGTGGTTGTGTAACATTTTCCAATATTTAACAGAAATAAGGGTGCAGCAAATGCAGTTTGCAGTTTAGTTCGTTATAAAAATATACGTTAAATGAAGGTGAGTTAAAATAAAGTTTTATTAGGGTCTTTATATAGAACTAAACTTTATTTTTAGGAGGTGGAAAATTTAGTATTTTGATTGAAAAACTTGATGGCTTGAAAGATCAAACCAAGAGAAAGAAATAAGATAAATAAGGATAAAATTATCAAAAGTTAAACATCAAATTGTTGGGTAAATTATCGACTCAATTTGAAAACATTTTGGCTCAAGAAATTTCGACACAATTTCCTCTTGTTCATTGATGTTCAATGAATGTAAAATCCTAAGAACGGTTAGAAAAAATTAAGAATAATTTCCTTTGGGACCACAAAAACTCTTTTCTAAATTAAAGACTGATTTTTCTTGATTAACCGCAATGATGCAAATCTGAAATTGTAAGAGCTCGAAGCATTGTCTTTATTTTCTTTAGTTTTCCAATTTTTCTTAAATATTACGTTTGTTTTCAGACAACATTAAGATGTGGACGCCAGTTTTGAGGAAATAATAAACTCAATAAGACATCAACAAAATGCCCCAAGTGCCACTAGGTAAACTAGGTATCTTAAATGAAGTCTTCAGGAATTCATTTTTTTGACTCAAGAAAAACAGTTTGAAATTTCACTCATTTCCCATTTATTAATTGTAACGGTGATATTTGAGATTGAAGACAATGAAAGAAATTAAACGAATATTTTATCCAAACTTTTGATTTTCTTTGTTTTTTCATTTTTTTTTTAAATATTGTGTCCCTTTCTAGACATCATAAGGACTTCATAATGAATCAAAACGTCCTATGGACCATTAAATGAGCTCATTTTAACTTTATATTTGGAATCTAAAATGATGTCTTAAGGAAGTCATAAAGATGACTTCAGAAATACCATATATAAGGTTTTAACTTAGTGTTGTTACTGTGAAAATAATGAAGTTTCCAGTAATTCATATTTTTGTTTAGCAAAACAGTTTGAATTTTCACTCATTTTCTGTTTATTAATCGCAATGATGATGTCTGAGATTAAGAACACCGAAAGAGATCGTAAGAAAAGTTTATCCAACTTTTTAAATTTTCTATTATTTTAAAGTGAAACTTTTTATACATCGTCTCAAATTTTTTGGTCTGTCTTTAGCATGTCGCTAAATGTAACACACTCTCGGCAGGGAATCGGCAAATGTTCGGCAAAGCTCGTATACACATTGTTAGCTATATAACATATCGTTTTCCCAGGCCTGTTGCGCGAGTTATTACTGAATTTAATGAGCTATTTTATTCTCCAGGACAACGTTTTAGTATATTATAAGTTGTTATTAATTGTCAATCATATTTGTATTGGTTTTTGTTTTTTTATCAGTGTATTGATATAAATGTTGTAGTTCACTTGATCGTGATAGACAAAGATACAGCTAGTGAAAATAGTGCGAAAATATCCGACGGTGATGTTACAATAGATATCAACAGGCAGATGATCGATTTAACATTAATCAACAAATCTAATAATGAAAATAACATTCGAGTATTAACATCAATAATGGAAATTCAAAAATAGTTGCAACGGTGCGCGTCACGTCAGACAGTGAATTCGTGCCACATCCCTTTCTTTCTTATTTATTTTTATACCCTAAATCGAATAAGTTTCCGAGTTACTTAAGTGCCTAAAACCCGAAAAAAAGTTTTACTTGCATCGTGGTTTCGTAAAACCACACAATATTTTTTTTAATACGTTACCCATTTTCAGATATCATATGGACTTCATAATGAAGTCCATTTTATTGCGACCTCAGACTTGAACTTATAACATATGAACTTATTGAATCAAAACGTCCAATCCATCGCTAAATGAACTTATTTTAATTTCATATTTGGTTCTTACATTAATGATGTCTAAAGGAAGTCATAATGATAACTTAAAAGAACAGATTAACAATTAATAAATATTAATTGCTAACTAGTTGTTGCTAACCCGAAAATACATTTTTCTAACCTGAAAAAAACATTTGTAATCATTATTAGTTCATATTTCTGACGTCTTAAAATTAACTTCTTCGGTTAATCTGATTTACAAATTGTTAAGAAGGTCTAAAATCAGACTCTTTTTAGATTAAAAATAAGTTTAAAAACAGAAAATTTCAGATCCATTTTAAGCTAACTTTGATTTCTATAAGAAATCTGAAAATGACTCCTCGTGGAACTCTTGTATGAGATTTTAACAAAATATAAAACTATATCCTTCATTAAAGCTATGGTTTATAGAGGATATAACTTGCAAGAATTAAGTTTTTTTACCGTTAATTTATTTTTGAATCAAATTGACCTAAAATCATGAAAAGTTGATAACATTCGGATTCATAATTCGGAAAGTTTAAATGAAGCTTTTTCCGACGTGAGCCTATAGACTTAGTTTCTGGAAACTCCAACACAACAGTTGTGAGATACACATTTATAAATATATATATAAATATATATATATATATATATATATATATATATATATATATATATATGTGCCACACATATAGTTAATACCGACTGAAAGCTCTATATTGTCCACTTGTTGAGCGTGAAAGCTCGATAGACTCACTCTATAATAGTAAAGTTTGTTGTCTATAGTTCATAATAGACATAACCTTGTTTCAAAACTAGGCTTTGGGTTTTTTAATCTAATTTCTATACAAGTTTTTTTTAAAAGGAGAAAATTGAGATTTTTAAATTTATAGATTTTGAAGGAGCCGAGAAAAGTGGAAATGTAACACTTGTTGTCAAAGCGACTGGGTGGTGCCATTGGGGGTGTGTGACGTTGCGACGCCACGACAATTTTCCAACAAAGTTTTGCAGCCGAGAGAACTTGTTGAAACTGAGCTTTCGACAAAACTGAGTTTTCGCTTGGCGATCGGAAATTCTTACTCGAAAGAGGTCGAAAACATGCCATAAAATAGCGTTGATTTTTTTTTGCTCTGAAAATAGCTTGACAATGCCTAATTGGGGCCAAGCCAATTAAAAAACGCAAATGGAAAGATTTTTTTATGGTTTCCTTCCATTTCACGGTTTCAGTAAGGGTTGAAATAACAAGCAGGGAATTTGTTAAAATGTATATTTTTAGTGGCCTAACATTTTCACACATATTGACGCATCTATTGCACGTCCTTCTAACCTAATTTAATTAAAATCGATTAATAATTGCACAATGTTTGGTGTATATATGTATATAGAGTAGAAGACAATATGTCCGAGTGGACGAAGAGGTTATTTGAAAGGTTGAGAAAAAAACAAATAATTAATTTTGAAATGGAAAATTTATTGCAAGACAAAAGCTTTAAATTAGGGGGTGGAAAATGATTGATTGGGAAAAAATAATTTAATAAAAAATAGTATAAGAATAAACCTTTTTAATTTATCGAGTTATTGATTGTGCAAATTTTCATTCGCATTTCCATCCGACCGAGCATAGATAAAATATTTTTCATTAATGCAACCCTTAAAGAGACGGATGCATTCCCCAAATCAATAACATTCGTATATATACTGGGTAAGATGAACGGTGGCGCACGAAGGAGGATGGCAGCGTGCTTTTTTTTCCTATACATTTCGACTTGAAAAGTTCATTCGTCGGGGAAAATTTTTCGTTGAATTTCGGTCACATTCGCGTTACGTCTCATCCTCCCGACGCCTCAACCCTTTCATGCTTAACACCACCACCATCAACGGTCGGGCGGGCGTTCGAGCGGGCGGTTGGTTGGGCCAAACGGATGAGACGAGTCGAGAATTTTTTATTTTAATTAGAAAGTATTGTTAGAATTTTCTACATGCATGAAAAAAGAATATAAGAACGGCAGATAGAGAACAGACAGAGAGCTGCGAGAATTAAGGGTTGAGAAAAAAAGCTTCGTGCTAGGGCGAGAGACAGAGAGACGTGTTTGAAATGCAAGGCGTGGTGGATTCGTAATATTTTCGAGGTTGAGATAGTCTCATATTGTGTTCAATAACGAGACTTCAAAATAAAAAATAAATTTTTAAATTTTTTTTTGTATGACCAAAAAATACTCTTTAAAAGATCTTAATTAAGAAAGATGGTCAAGAAGGACCCGCGGGGTGTTAAGTAATTAGGGAAATTTGCAACTTTAAAATCATCCCGTGGAAAAATGAGATAGTTCACTCAAAACAATATTATATAAAATAATTCTGTCCTTATCAGAAGGACTGATGTGGTCTTTGTTTATATCAGAGGCGCCTTAACTGCACTGGGGAGAGCTGGGACAAGGCGTCGCACCATGGGGTTGATGAGGAAGACAGAACGAGCATACACACACACACTCTTACAACGAAAGGGGACGAGAAATGCATCGGCGTACCAAAAAATGCGATCAATAATTTCCACCGCTTCTTATATAGTTGAGTGCCACTGTTTTTGTGGTGCGCACACACGAAAAACCCGACAATGAATGCACCGCATCGGGGTGCAAGTGCAACGTGAACCGCACTATGCGATCAGGGGTTGGTACTATCGAGACAATGCCGCCTGTACAAGTGGAGGCAAAACAAGGAAATGACGAAAAATAGAGAGCTCCACCCGGCCTCCGAGAGTCGCCAGACCACCCCCTGGTATCCCCATGCCACCGTTCTCCTCATCGCCTCTGACACCTCATCGGCACAACGTGGGAAAGGGGTTGAACGTCGTCGTTGTCGTCGTCGTCGTCGTCGTCGTCATCGGGTGTTTGGCTGACACTATCCTTCCGTTTTCGGAACGTGGAACGACGCCACTTGGAAGGGGTGAGTTTGGGGTTGTCGGGTGGCGCTGTGCATGAGGTGTTTTTCCATCGCGCGTTCAAGGATTATTTTAGTATTATATCGTTTTTATAGTTTTTATTATATCGTCGCCACCCCCCAAACGCTCGCCCAACCCCATTCCATTCCCCAATCGAGCGACTGACTCGTTTTTAACGCTTATAAAAATTCATGCTCGTCTATATAAGAGAGATGGCTGGTTGAAAACTTAAAGATCAATTTTTAATGCGTATTTTCATGGAGGAAATATTAAATATATGAACGTTATTCTCATCCTCAAGACATCCACTTCCTACATTCATAACCATTTTTACAAAATATTTCCCTTATTCATCTATTAAAAATATCATTTATTTACATTGTTGAAATTGCTTATGGTTACGGTTCAATGAAAAAATAACTGTAGTTAATGTTTCAACCCTCGAATTTCTTCGACAAGTTTCTTTATTTTTATCATCTAAATTCACGGTACTTCCAGTGTACTCATGGAACAAATCACTAGGTCATCTAGGTTCATGCAGTAGGAAGTGATTTCTTCTACTTTTCAAACCTCAAGAGGTGATTATAATAAATCATTTCAATGATTCATTCAGTACAGTACATCAGAACATCATTCAGTAAGAAGTTATGCGTGGTCATATATAAATAATGCAAATATATTTATGAAGAAATGTTTGTATGTTAAAGATAATCTCTGGAACTAATTGTCGAATTGAAAGAAGACATTGCCCTTATAAAAGCTTTTCTATCAGTATATGACATAAGCAACATTTCATCCTGGCAAAGTAAATTATCCTGCAGAATTAGTATATCCTTTCGAATTTTAATAAAACTTTCTATAAGTAAAAAAAATTAAAAAAAAAAAAAAACTTTGAAAAAAGGATAGTAATGAGAAAAAAGTAGGTAGAAAAAGAAGTAACGAAACAACATAAATATGGTATGGTATTAGTTGATTGTCTAGGGATACGTTTGATTCCAAAAAGTGTATGGTTCTTACAAGACAGCTATATTCAGAACAGAGTATATTTTGGTTTTCACGCAGGTTTAAAACAACGGAATAAGAAATCGTCGATAAATTTTGTAAGCGTTTGTTGATGGATCAAAATAGGCATAGACTACCTATGTTTTATCCCCAAAAAGTTATGTGGTTCCCGTAGGATCGCTATAAAACGAAAGTGTGTTTGTTGGTTCTGAACTATGACTAAAAAATTGATGCTAATTTCATTATTAGGATGATTTATAGATCAGAAAATGCATAGAACATATTTTTAATCCTAGAAAAATGCTGAATCCTGTAGGATAGTTATAAATGTCAAATTCTAGTATTTTTTTAGATTTCCTACAACATTGGGGCAGTGAATGTAATAAAAATGCAGTTAATGGATCAAAAACGTAAGCAGAGTGTTTGTATCCAGGAAAAATGTATTATCCTATACAAAGCCTTATCCTTGTTACGATGGTTGATCAATTGAAATTCGGTATGGAGGTTGCTTAGATCTAAGGATACGATATCGGAATCAGTGTAACTTTGTTAGAGGAGCCGTTTATAGATCAAAGTCGATGGGTTGAATTCAATTCCTAGAAAAATATCTGGTTCCTACATGAAAGCTACTGTTTCTCTATTGTAAAACAGTCAAATGAGTTTTAATTGTATATAAATGTGTGGTAAGTTTTGGGATATAACACGTACGGTATATTTTACCCTTAGCCTCAAGTATTACAGCCTGTTAAAATTTAAAAAATCATCCCTTATATGGTTGGCTTTTTTAAAATTTCAACCCCAACAAGGTTTGGGAAAAAAGACTTATTTCTGAACTAAAAAATCCTCACGTAACAATTATGTTAGACTGTAAAAATTTAGGAGTAAAAATTATGTTTTTGAAATAATTCAACTATCTAAGGGTTGAAAAAGTGTGTCTGTGTTAACGGAAGTATTGTTGTATAGATGACTGACCTTTGGTCGATAGGTAAAAATAGTATTCTCTGGAAAATTTCAAATTAAAACTTTGAAAATTCGAGTGAAAACTCCCAAGTTGATAACGCAAAGAAAAATCATGGGAAAATTAACGATTTTCCCTCGTCAACCTATCCCAATAATAATGAGCTCGCGGTGCTTTTTCAAATGCACGAAATCCTTTTGTTTATACACTTGGCGAAACGAAAAAAAGGCATAATTATTTCCCTGTCGTAAGATTCTTATCATCCCATATATGTACGATTTTTCATGCGAAAATCAAGCACCACGTTTTGAATTTGTAATTACCAACCCCGCCATATTGGTGCATGCTTAAATATAGATTTTCAGTGTGGCATCTCGCTCTCCTGTGTTTTGTATGCACTTTCTTAAATTTTTTTCGGTGAGCTTTTCTCAGTCTCATCCGCCCCCGTCGCTTGTTTCTCATACATATACATCCGAATAGTTCCGATCTGCTTTTATAAATGCTCGAAGATTTTTGTTGCCACTCAGTGGAGGCGAGCCTCACCCCGCGTCCCGCGACCCTCAAGCAAGCTTTTTGGGGGATGAGAACGATGAGGGGTTGAGCGAACGATGGGAGCGCGTCTATTATTGAACGAAAATTCACATAAACACATCATAAAAGAAATTTATTATTTTGGTTGGTAATTTTTTCTTGTATGGATTTTGACGAGGTTGAAAACAGCATTGAGTTGACTTTGATAAATGCATCTTAGGGAGGAGGTAGACGAGGAGTTTTTCTTGCATTTTTTTCTTTAATTTTTCTAATTGAATGATTCGACGCTAACTGATCGACCTAGATTTGAATCTACGATACACAACTAACGTCGAGTTTTCCACACTAAAATGTAAATGTGATTGAGCCATTGCGAAACGAAACGAGTGAAAAAGACTTTGAGAAAATCTAAGGAAAAAAGTTCGATCCCATAACAATCACATTAAGTAATTTCGCTTTAAGAATATTTAGATATTAGATTAAATTTCATGAAATACCTTTGATAAAATTTTCCCGGAAAATTCTTAAAACTATTTTCATGAGAATAAAAAAAAGGAAATATTTAAAAATGTTTTTCTATCACTGAAGTTTACGACCAAATCGTGCATTTCTTTCTTTGTTTCTCTCGGTTAAATGCATCGCTTAAAATGCATTTTAGTGCAATAATAACGACAATAGCAGCCAATTTAATTGGGACTGTCGCATGTTTCATCTGATTTAAATTGTAAATTAGTTCAATAAAAAAAATATATCAACCAAGTACAGCATTCGGAATTAATTAGAGACTTGATGCGAAATCTTTGTATTAAATATGTATATATAGAGAGGGGAGCACACAAAACGGTTAATGAATACCCCCCGGAAAAAAATTTAAAGCGAAAAATTCAATTAATTGATGACGAATGAAGGCCACTTAATCAAATTAAAAATTGTCTTTGACTGAAATAAATTTAATTTTTTTTTTCGTTTGAACAAAGAAGGTATTTCAGGTGCGCCCACCTCCATTTTTTTTTTAATTTCTCTAAATCCATAATTTCTATAATCTAATATTCCCCAGTCCCATTTTAGACCAGTGTTTTTAGCCTTTGAAAATGGTAAAAAGTGAAAAAATTATAGAAGGATGAAACCTATTGGAAAAGGAAGAGAATATAACAAAAATGGAAGGAAAAATAAATTACGATCGATCTGAGGTGGGGAAGTGGAAAAGGGGGAGGTTTTTAACAGTAGAAACGGTTTATCTCGTTTTGCGACAAAACTACAAGTCCTATGGAAAAAAATTAATAGCAAAGTTGTAGATAATAAGTAGATCTACAACTTTTGTACTAACACTTTTTTCACATAACCTCAAAATCTATGAGCAAAATTCAAATTACCAAGTTTTAGGTTTTTAATTTTTATCTTTTACAAAAAAAAATTATTTTACACGAAATTTAGTGCAAATTTACCTTTTAATGTCCCAAATATACTGTATTTTTTTTATTTAAAATATTAAATTTTTCACCTTATATCACTTAATATCGAAAAAGCACCCTAATTTTCAATCGAAAATTCTCACGTCAAAACATCTCATTTATTAAAAAAGTCGGTAAGTTTTTTGTTCGTTGAAACCTCTACTTTCTGATGGTGTAAAAATTGTATACATCACAATGTTAAATGTTCTCGGAAAATGCAATAATTAACGCGTAAATTTTAATAAATTGCTCAACATTGTACGTAATACAATTGTACATAACACAATTTTGAACAATTTCTTAAAATTTACACTTTAATTATTACATTTTCTGAGAACATTTAACATTGTGAAAGTAGAGGTTTCGGCAAAAAAAAGCTCACCGATTTTTGAAAAAAATCAGATGTTTTGACGTGAGAATTTCGATTGAAAATTAGAGTGCTTTTTGATAGCTGCTTTCCAATGTTCACTTTTAACTCAAAAACTACTGGATAGATTTCGATCAATTTTCTTTTTATTGTTTTACTTCTTATATACTTGGTCCTTACTAAAAATAGAATTATTAGGTGATAAATAAATCGACAATGTGAGCAGTCATAAATAAATCGTCAACGTGAGTGATAAATAAATCGACAATGTGAAAAGTCATAAATAAAACGTCAACGTGAGTGATAATTAAATCGACAATGTGGTCAGTCATAAAAAAATCAATTATCATCGCAGCTCAGCGAGATATAAGATTAACAAAGATTTTTTGAATTCTAGTTTCTATTCGTTTAGCTGTGTTAATATTTTTTTGTAGCTTCTTTTTAAATTCTCTTTTCGTATTTTTATTTTTTTTTTGTAAAAATAGATTCAAAATACATTTTTAAGTTACAACCTACCAACAAAAACTAGATTTTTGGAATTTTTCACAATAATTTTGAGGTTATGTAAAAAAAGTGTTAGTACAAAAGTTGTAGATCTACTTATTATCTACAACTTTGCCATTTAACTTTTTCCATACGATTTGTAGTTTTGTCGAAAATCGAAGTAAACCATTTCTACTCTTACCCCCCACTAATTTATTTTTCCTTTCATTTTTGTTATAATTCCTCTTCCTTTTCTAATGAGTTTCATCCTTATATAATTTTTTTTTCTGTTCAAAAATTATCTATCCTGGTCTATTTGTACTGAAGTAAAGAAATTGCTGTAGTTGTTTGACATGTGACTAAACCCCTTTCACATTTCGGCCTTTATCTCAAAAATGGTTAACAAGAGGAAAATTTGATTCAAACCAAACTAGTAGGAAATTTTCTGGTCTACAATTTTACAAATAACCTAAAATGTTCTAAAAACCACAGAAAACGAAATATTTACAAAAATACAAGCTCAAGAGTTTTCCCATGTACTCTTTTAATAAAACTGAATCAACATGAGACAACTACCATTTTTCATCACTTTTGAAAAAGGTAATATTTAAGAGTTTTTTTGATAAATAAAAGTTGCTGAGATATCTGCTTATAAAAGACCTAAGTCAATTAAGGTGCATCATTATTATCATCATTTGTGACGCGTTTCGTGCCGATTAACAATTCAAAGTTGCCCTTTCGAAATCGAGACCGATCGAATGTTTGGAATGGATATTTATTGAATCATTTTCGTGTCAACAAATTTCAATATAACGGGCGAGAAGAAATTGGCAAAATATTGGTTTTGTTTCGAGAATGATGAAGCGACGATCGAGTGGAGAAAGGTGTGGCCTTAATATTACGCCAGGGATGGACTGTTTTCGAGACAGTTTTTCCTTCATGCGAATCGATCGCGAAATTCATCATTTTCAAATCTTTCATACAATACACTTGAAACTTGTGTCTCGAAAAGATTTTATGTGTCTGAAGATGCCAATTAGAGCATGTTTTAAATGCATCTAAGTTCACTGTACTAAATTCTAAAATATCGTAGGTGACAAGAAAACCAATTAGACGACACGATAATTGTATGTTGTTATCATGAAACTTTCAGAGTTGCACTCGGAGGGAAATGTCTTAATTAATTTCCTAGGCAAATATCCATTTGAGATTTTAAATAAAAATATGATTAGAAAGATAGAAATTATTTTTTCATCTTGTACACTTAGATTTTAGCCCACGTAAGTCTGCAAAGTTTTCACCTGATTGTAATTGAATTTTCAAGTCAATGACGTAGTATATGGGGTTAACAAGGACTATTACCCCGGGCGACGAGAAATACGAAAAATATATGGATGAGGCTTGAAAGTACGCTCAAAACTTACTTTGATAACCCAAGACAAATACGGAGGGCCACATTTCAGACTATAGAAGTACCTACAAATAATGACTAACACAAATAAAAATATTTTAGCAATTAAAGAAATGGTACACGGAAAAAAATCTGTTGTAGATTTAACTACAATCCTTGTTAAAGTTACAACATACACTATTAATATATAGGATTACACCACGTGTGGTAACGTTTACCAGTTTAGTGTAGTTAAATAAATAAATATTATAAAAAAATGAAAAACCAACTTCAAAATATATAAAAATTCTTAAACAAAAAATGCACTAAAAAGTAACAAAATAATGGCGTATCTTTGCAGTATCTACAACTTACAAATTATTAGGATGATACAATGTACAACTATTGTTATTTTTGGAGTTGGTGTCAGCCAAGGAAATACGACTATATTGGTACTTAGCAATAAACGAGAATACCTTATAAACATTATTTTTCAAATGAACTTTTAAACAATATACTCGAACTGTAACAATATCTAGCGACCTTTAAACTACAAAATACCAATACCAACTAAACCGTTTTAAAATTTTTACAAATTACTATTAATATTTATTTTATTGACTGACACCAACTCCAAAAATAACAATAGTTGTACATTGTATCATCCTAATAATTTGTAAGTTGTAGATACTGCAAAGATACGCCATTATTTTGTTACTTTTTAGTGCATTTTTTGTTTAAGAATTTTTATATATTTTGAAGTCGGTTTTTCATTTTTTTATAATATTTATTTATTTCTCGCGTTTTAGTGATCTGAAGTTTGATAACTGATTTTATTTTCTTGAAAATGGTTAACCTTCCAAACGCTCTGCTCATATGAGGCAGCGCCGTTTAATATTAAAAGTTACTACATCATCCTTTTTTGCCCTTAAGGGTTCAAATTTTTTGTTTTTAAATGTAATAACAAAACTAAGTGGATTATTCTTTCCAACAGAAAAAAAATTATCAAAATTCGGTTAAATGTCACTATTTCATCCCCTATTTTTATCCTTAAGGGGTGGATTTTTTTCTTCAAATTGAAATGTGAACAATTAAAAGGTACGTTGTACGTAATAGAAATAAAATTATCAAAATCGGATTAGCCAGAAAAAAATTATAATATTATTTCATCTCTAATTTTTAACCCCTTATGAGTGGAGTTTTTTTTTTTAATGGATAGGAGATTAATTTAAGGTTGTGTTCTACAAATAAAAAAAGAATTATCAAAATCGAGCTATCCAGTAAGAAGTTAATATTTCATCCCTTAGTTTTCAACCCTTTAGAAGTGAAAGATGTTACTCAAATTAAAATGGGAACACACGAGAAGCACTAGCTTTCAAATAAAAAAAGAATCATCAAAATCGCTTCACCCAGTCGGAAATGCTGAGGTAACAAACATTTAAAAAAAAAAAAAAATACAGTCGAATTGAGAACCTCCTCCTTTTTTTGAAGTCGGTTAATAAACTTTAGTATTATTTACAACACGAACTAGTAAAAATGACTCCATGATAATATAATGTAGTTGAATTTTTGACTCTTGAATTTATTTGTCAAAATTATAGGTTATGTTGTACGCGCCGCATGCGCACCATTAAAAATCTTAAAAATATAATTAGAAAGTAAATATGGCTCTGATTTTTTTTTCTCAGCCGTTTTACAAGGTATTACAACATATTGGAGTAAATTGTACCTTGTATCTAGTATTGTATACACCAAAAATGGTAACGATTACAGATTTGTTAAAATTCGTGGCGCAACAGAAACGTCAAAATTTGTTAATTGTACAACACTCAGCAGTTGTAACAGCTACATATATTTACTACACTAAGGTAGTAAAAAATACTATACGTTAGAGCTGAATACATCAAAGTGTGTTATCTGCTATTACATTTGTGGTTATAGTGAACACAAAGTGCAGTAAAATTATTACAAGTTTAGTGTTGTAAATTTTACACCACTATTATTTCCTTGTAGATATCAAAATTAGGCAAATATTTATAGTGAAAATAGGAAAAGTATCTTTGTTTTGGTATGTTTTATTAAATCTCATGTGCGTGTGTTAAGATATTTAATCTTGAAGCTCTTAAAATTTTTATACATTATATATTTCGTTTTCTGTGCTTTTCAGGACGTTTTGGGTGGTTTGAAAGTTCGGTTATCTACGCCACTGTTTTAAGTCAAAATTTACCTACTAAACCATATTAGAAGGCTTTGAAAATGTGTAGACAGTCAATTTTTATTATTTCATGTCATCGCATCCTACGATCCAATTGTCGTACTTATAATAAGCAGCAGCCAACTTTGATTGATGCAGACGAGTCTGATTACAGGCGAACTCCATGTATATTGGGCATAATAAAAATAATATGAAACCCGGCCGTGTTATTGAAGGCCAACATCAAGTAATCGAGTAAACCTCGCTTGTTAACTTTTTCCCCCTCGATCCTCGATAATCCCACGTGTATATATGGATATATACATATAAATGTGTACAGGGAGTTGTGTGTATGTGCAACGCTGGTCGGGGCAACGGGGAGTCAGATATTATAAGCTATAGCGTTTACCTAACCGGAAGTGCATGTTTGGATACCGGAAATGCAATTCGGTGACATTTGGCTCCCGTGCATTGGCGTATTTAGGTCAAAACAGAACTCACTCGGCTCGTTTCTTCACAATACACATTTCTGAGACTAAATTATTCATACGCCCCCCATATATACCTGAATATATATGTCTCAACTTTTTTCTTTCATCACTCCAAAAAAAAGTATAATTAAACTTCTTCTTCGGTTTATGGCACTTCCAAAAAAATCCCTCACTTAAATTACAGTGTTCACCATTACCGATAACAATAATAAAAGGGTTCATATACACTGTACATTGGTAGTTTAAGTTCAATGTGCAACCATTAATTTACCAAGCTGCATATTTTACACGAGTTTTCGGTCAGATTTGGGTCATATGCGCCAAATAAATGCATACAATATTCGACCACCTGTTGAATTCGCGAGAAGACGACACGAATTTTGGGATTGGGCAAATCGTAAAAAAAAGAATTCGTTAAAATAAATGTTGTATTTACCTTATCTTTGTCGTTTCCATTGTTGCACCGGGTCATCCTAAAAATGAAAAAAAAAAAAAAGAAATTAGTATAAGTACTGAAAAAGGCTTATCATAAAAAAAAGCTTAGAAAAAATGAGGATTTATATTATAGATTAGAAAAACTAGTTTGAGTCATTTGTCACTGATAAGATATCGGGTGTTGATCATTTTCGAAAATTGATTGAAACTCAAAAATTTATATTAAGGTCATTATGATAAGGGATTTGTATGAGTGTTAGAAAGAAGACGAATCAATTTTCTGTATGTTTTAATGAAACATTTAGAAAATGATTTTACGAGTGACCAATGAATTTTCTTTACTTATCCTATTCTCATTCAATGTGGCCATAAGATTTTATCAATATCTGATCAAATTAATCTCAAAATTAAAAGAGTAAATAATTTTAATTGAAAGCAAAAAGGAAAAAGTTGTACAACAATTATTTACTCTGACTTATTGTCAGTCACAAACCCTAACCACTCACAAGATTTGCAACCTCCATATATAATATGGTATATATAATATGATAGATAATATATAAACTTTGTTCGCGGGTCTCATTCTGAACCGATTACGAATCAGTTCAAAAAGATTTAGGATAATCATCAAACGCATGCACGCTTATGAATCGATTCAGGATTTTTTTTCCGTGAACGACTTTAGGATTACTCCGAGCTAGACGAGAATCCACGAAAATTGTTAATCGAGTTGAACGTTGACAGTGGTTGATAGCGAAACTGGACTTTGAACTAGCCCTGTTTTATCAAAGTGCGCATGAGTAAGAGAATCGAATTTTTCGTCCTAACAAAAATTCGAGAATCTGTAGAACCAATTCTGAATCGGTAACGAACACATTTCGTGTGAACCACGAACATCGGACCATTACTCGGTTGATAAGGGTGCATGCGCATTGGCGATAATCCAATATTTGTCTTGAACTGATTCGTAATCGGTTCAGAATGAGACCCGCGAACAAAGCTATAACTATTTTCATATACGAGTATTATAAAAACGTCCTCATATCATCTTCATGGAAGCATCAAATAACTTGTAGTGGGCACAACAAATTGCCGACTTTTTCCCAAAATATTCAAACACTTTTTGGTTTCATTAATCTTATATCAAAGTGTCTATTTTAGGCTTGTTGGTATTATTTAGGTCTTTAGGTGGTAACTCCTTTAAAATCCCTACCCTATAAAGTGGTCTAACGGTTAGATTTCATAACTCCTAAGTCAAGCAATTTGATTTGACTTTAATGTTGAAACTTCGAATTATTTATGATTTCAATATTTGCCATGACTTGATAATTAAAAACGTGCATTTAACTTGATTTGAGACCTTTACTTTTTACATCTATTAAATAATTCAATGAGGTTTGAAATACGTTTTGTATGCATTGGTAAGAACATCTAAGAACGTATTCGAGATTATCCTTGGCCTGTTGGCGGGTACAAGGAAGAGAAAATTGTTTTTGTCTCAATAATCTCAACCGTAGAAAATATTATTAGATTGTATCTTAACAATGAAAGTCTATAGCATTAATATAAATTATTATTTTTATGTCTGTCAGATTGTAAACCTAAATTATTTTTGAAGTAAAAGTTTTTAGACGGTGGTTCGATTGATGGGTGGACGCAAAACGAGAGTGGAATTTCAAGGACATTTTGTTTCATCATTTCGTTACACGAGAGAGAAAGAAGATAATATGATGAAAACGGAGCAAGACAATAACAAGATGCCAGGATAAAATGACAATGTTTATATATTAAATAAAAATACTTTTAAGTTAATTTTTAATTGTATTCCCTTTAAGATTTTTCCTCTCTTTCATCGTGTCTGATACTAAAACGCTTAGATTCTATATTTTTTAAGAAGTTTCACTTCTATCGCATGTAGATTGCTATAAGTAAATTTTTTTGAAGGTATAAAATTCTGAATTTATCATTGTGATACCTGTCAGTTTTGTAATTTTACTACGAACATTCAATATAGTTTATTTTATGCTCAGAAAAGCGGGTAAGTAACAACTTATTTACAAGACAATTTTTCATTGGTCAAAAATATCGATATATCGATTAGTTATTCAGTATAATAAGTTTCATATCCCTACGTTTCATTCATTAACGATGAACATTTGATAAGTTTTCCAAGACTTTCACAAAATTTTCCAACAACGTTTGCATCTTCTACTAAAATATTATCACAATTCAACAATCACAGTGCAAAATGCTTTCGTTGGAAAAAAAGGCATCATCCAAAATCTAACAAAATCCTTTTAGAAGATGAAAAATCTAAGAAATAACAGCAATCTGATAACATTCTCTACTAGCTCTGATATAGACAATGTTCAGATAGATTTTGAAACAATCTTTGATCAAATCAAGATGTCCTTTAAATAGAATCCTTTAAATATATCCTTTTAAGTAATTCCCTACTATTAAATTTTCGTAGCTCTGGTTAATAATACGAATGTAACAACAAGACATATTTTAAAACAATGTTTCTTAAACTTTTTGATATGCGATCTTTGTATGAGCCGTTCAAGGCACAAATTGATTAACTCCTTAATGTAAAAAATTAAGTAAATTGACTAAAACTGACTTCTTAAAATATATATATATATATATATATAGATATATATTTAAAGATATAATTATTAAAAATAAAATTAAGAGAATAATATTTTAATTTATATCAATAAATAATATCCAAAGAAGCTGCCAGACGTTTATAAAATTTGTCAGGATCATTTTTCTGGTTAACAATGCATGCATGTCATGAAAACAAAGCTTCATAGAAATTGCGAAATAAAGTAAGTAGCTACTTTTCAAAGTAAATGTCTTATTCTTATTCTTATCTTGTTTTAATAAATTATTATTCAAAAATAGTTAAATCATTTCAGAATCCCAGATTTCGTGATAACTAAGAATATGCATGAAATGCAGACGTCATTTTCATCACAGCGACTGCAAAACTCGAGAAAAGTAATAACTTAAACAAAAATTCAATTTACGCGCGACAAGAAACCGAGTGTTTTTGCGGCCAACTTCGTTTTGTTAATTTTTGTCTCAAGATGGCCGCCCATCTAAAAATTTCACTCTCATCATTTTTTCATAACACGCCTAAAGAAGTATAACTTCAAAAATTTTGCTATGAAAAAGTCAGAAAAATCATTGAGAGCTTATTATTAGAAAATATGCCTCAGCTAAATTTTAAAAAGTTGAAAATTGGAGTTAATCGATTTGTGCTCTGAACGGCTCATAGTGGAGCACCGATGAATTGGTATGTTTAGCAAGATAGAAAAAAAAGAGAAAACATTGAAAATTTAGTTGGATTAATGATTCTTTTGCGTACATATTGGCATTCAAATCAAAATAATTTGATGCCAAAAATAAATTTTGCAATTTGCCTTTAAATGGTAGACGTGCCAGTGGTGATCTCAATTTTACAGAATTTAATAAGTTCTTGATTCAATGTAAATGTTCACATTTGAATAAATTTCAAAAAAAAAAATATCGTTATAAAACGAACAATGATAATGTATATGTAATGTCCTCGTCGCAAAACTCGACACATATCGTCCTTTTTCCCATTTGTTCCGTCTATATTCCATTCGTATACGATATGTATTGAAGGAAGAAAATCCGTCGAGAAAACTCAAATAAATCGCGTGATTAAGTCGTGAAAAGTTAACACATTACACAGTGACCAGAATTTCTATGTGTAACCTCGTTCTTTTATCAACCCATGGACATATGGAGAGGAGGCGATTATTTAGTTTCTAAACTAATTTGGTGAGGGATGAAAATGGTATGGTGCGGGATGAAAATTGGCCGATGGTGACGGCGGCGGTGAGGGATTCATATTATATGAATGTACCACTTGTTGCCTCCGCATATAATACACATCGCACAGTTTTATCTTTATTCATCCCTCATTCCGTCTTTATTTGCAAAAGTTTCCATCAATTCCCGTGTTTTCGCATTATACCACACAGGCCACGATAACAAAGTCATATTGTTGAGGAGAGAAAAAAAAAATTTCATATTTATCTCTGACAAGGACCTATCAAGATTTGTTTGTTAAAAGTCGAGAGGCTTTCCGAAAGGAGTATTTTATATTTTAGTTCGCTTATCAGAACGAGTGATAACGTGAATATGAAATTAAAACACGACATTTTTAACAGGTTTTATTGGGAATGAAAATGCATGCGGTAATGAAATGCAAGTCATTTTCGCAAGCACGCCTATACGTGTCGAATATCCATTAGGACTTTTTTTAGGGACAAAAAATATAAATGCATTTCTGTCCCAGTTGGACGCCGGATTGAGGAAGTTTTCTGGGTGTGTGCAAAGCTTTTGCGATCGACTTTTTCACGTTCTCGTCTCACTTTGAATCGTTTATGATGTAATTAATTTTTCTTTCTGTTTTTGGTTGTGAATTTCAAAATGGCAATCATTCGTTCGATTTGATATGCAACAAACATTTTAATGCGATTTGAATATTTTAACCTTTCGTTTTTTTGTGACGTAACGCACGTTGCTGTGAGGTTGTTGTTTTTTTTTCCATTTCGCGAATGCAATAATTTCGCCTTGAGAAAATATTTTATGCATCTAAATATTGAATTTTTTTTTCTCTCATGCAACGAACACAGTCCATCGGTCGCCTCGGCGATTTTTCGAGTTTTTGTCGTTTGAAAATGATCATCAAAGTATTTATAATTACAAATTCATTCATATTAGGTATGTGTGTGTGTGTATATGTGTGACGCGAGCAGGTGGTTTTGAATAATTGAATTTGCATTAAAACACAATTTTTCCCCGTGGAAATTAGAGGCGCCGTGTTTTTCTTTTTTCTGCTTTTTTGTTTCGCCAAATGAGACAAAGGTCGAGGAGAAAAATTCAAGTTTTGCAGATTTACTCCTTGATTTTTAATGTTTGTTTATTCATAAAACTAGATTTATGCCTTTTTGCTAGAAAAATTGCATTTTAATGCATTCTGATGCATTTTACAAATTATGGAAACCCCAAAATATCATTTTTTACCTGCAAACATTGCTTTGTTATATCACCAGAAAAGCTTAAAATTGCTCATTTTTATTTTACGCTAAATCCACGAAAAATTAAATTCAATGTTATAGATGGCGATTACAGTGGCAAAAAAACGAGTGAATGAGAGAACAATTAACGAATGTATTGCTAACTAGCTGATACCCGCGACGTCGTCTGCGTAGGTTATTATGGTAAGAACATATTTAATTTAAAGAAGAAAAACATTTAAAAAAATATATTAAAAAATAGCCGGAAAGAGCTTAGCGTAGAATTTTTTTAACTATATTCCAAAAAATTGCTCCTTCAGAATCCGCTATTGCTCCAAGTGTAGAGTTATTAGTTAATCGATAATTAATTTTTTAAAAATTGGTAAATTCAAAAATAAAAATGGCTATATAACCCAAAATAAACTCTTTTTTTATTTATTTTTTTCAAAAAATTGTACCTAAAATGATCTTTCCGGATCCGCAATTGCTCCAGGTTTATAGTTAATTAGTAATTCAATTTATACTCTAACAGCAGTTGAACCGTCATAGTTCAACAATACATGTATAAAAAGTTAAAAATAATTAATTCTTAAAAATATTGCAAAATTTTGATCAACTATTTACATAATGAAAAGAGCAGATAGATAGCTCAAAAAAAATACTAATTTTGGGTTTTATAGCGATTTTAATTCTTGGCTTTGAAAATTTTTTAAAAATTTAATTATTAATTAACTATTAACTATACACCTGGAGCAATTGCTGATCCGGAAAGAAGATTTAAGGAGCAATTTTTAAAAACAAAAACTCAAAACAGTCACTTTTTTTGTATTTTACAGCAATTTTAATTATAAGTTTGCAAATTATTGAAAAATTAATCATAATTAATAAAAAATGTTTCTCGCTGACTTAGGTAACTCTTTCTGGTTAAAAAAGATATGCAATAATAAAAGGGAGTTTTAAAATGTAATTTGATTATTGTAACTTAAAAATGTATTTTGAATCAATATTTACAGTAAAATATAAAAAATGCTAAAAGAGAATTTTAAAAAGAGCTACAAAACATATTTTAAAAACTGCTAAACAAATAGAAAATTGAATTCAAAAAATCTTTATTAATCTAATATCTCGCTGAGCTTGCATTAAGTCTACACTCAAATATGAAATAATCAGTAGGCAGTGGAAGGATAAACATATTCTCTCCAGCACCTGCGCATTAGATCGTTTGCCCCACTCTATCAAAGTGACGAAAAATTCACCGCTTAACGCGTTTTGCTTGTAAAAATCGCATTTTATAAAATTTTAATTATTTTTAGAATTCTCTATATAAGAAGTAAAACAACAAAAAGTGATCGAAATCTATCCAGTAGTTTTTGAGTTAAAATCCGACATTGAAAAACAGCTAACATTTTATTTATATAGACTATTATTTAAGTAAGTAAGTTAAGCCGTCGAAAAGCTTCGCCTGCGGCAAGTCAAGTCTTCGAAAAAATTAACCAATTAACACAAAGTTTTCAAAACTCTCTCTAAAAGTTATAAGTGTAAATTTCAAAGGTTAAGCAGCATTTCTCTATATGAATGGGTAACCTAATTGATTTTTCTAAAAAAGTTAGTTATTGTATATAGTGCATTTCCCCGAGCTGAAATTTTATTAAAAAGTATTGTCATCGACAGGAAATCTACCTGCTAAATTTCAACTCGATCCGATCCTGGAAAATTTGCCGTCGCCAGATTTACATGGAATATACAAATAAGTACACACAACAGTCAAGTTAAAATAGAGTAAAAAAGGAAAAATATAAATGTCGCAGTTTTTATAGATAAAATGCAGCTCATATAATGTAAAAAAAAATATACTGTTTAAAAGTTTAGCACCGTTCCCCAGCAAAGCTACAATCTTTGATTTTGAAGCTCAGTGTTAATAAACTATTATAGGTACTAAGTACCTAAAAATAAATTTCTTTTAGTATAAAATTAATTAATCATTTTGAAATCCTAAAAATTTCATTAAATTAGGGTGAGCATGTATAAAAGGGCATCCTGTAGACATAGACATGAAGCATATAGATGATTTAGACATACAGATAATATTGGCAAAATAGGTACAGGGATTTGAAGTCTTTAGAGACTAATATAATATTTAAATTCACGCGCCTATTTTTCGTCACGCTGTGGCCAGACAGCTAATTATTTAATTAAATTTTTGTGTTTTAAAAACAGGACGAAATTGAACGATTTTTTCTGTCTGTGTGTGTGTGTGTGTTTGCGAATATTAAAATGTAATTTTTCCTATCAAAGACTCTGTCGCCAGGGTTTGGAGAAAGAAAACAACAAGCAAAAAAAAATTTAATTGAAAATGCGCGCTCAACTATTTTTAGTGGAAAGAAAAAGTAATTACAAAACTGTCACTTGAGTGGAAAGAAAGGCTGCAACATTTTCGTCCTGTCCTTATCACGCACGCCATCCTTATCCCCATCTCATCCGGGAGATTTTCCTTCACATGCACCAAAATTGCATCCGGTCGTCTCTCCTTGTTCGTCGTGTGTTTCGCCCACACGACGAGCGTTTTTAAGCTTCACTTAGACAAATAATAAAACGCGAAACTGCTTAACGATCGTGTCCAATAATGACGAGGATGACGATAATCGTTACGATGGGAACGACGATGACGTGCATACAATCCGTTTTTTAAGACGAAAAATGGGGAAAATTTTAAATCGAAAAACGAGAGCGAGAGAACTTCATTTCACCCAACAGCATCATGAAATAATCGTCAAGTCGTTGCCCCCCCCCCCCCCCCCGTCGATGATATGGGGTCGTGAGCGACCCCCCTTGTCAAAATACTGGCGAGCACCCTTTTTTCAGATAAAAAGAACTCTCGATAGGTCACCGACCTTCACCGCAGATAGACGAGAGGCTAAATCGTGGCATCGTTCCCCAAACCTCGTCTCATTTCTCGTTTCGACTCTCACTGCCAAACCTTCGGGAACTCATCGAGGCCCGGCTAGGAGCCAGGAGCCGGTGAGTGAGAGGACGCGAACATTCGGCCAAGCGGGAGACCGAGCTTACGACCCTCGCCATCGGCGTACGTTCAAAGCTTTCTATAATTATGGAATATAATTTTAACAGGAAATGAATCATTTGAGCTTTTTCTATCGAAAGAAGAGAACGAAAAAAAAAAAAAGAAATACAAGTCAGTGTACGTTTGGGGTTGTCTCATCAGTTCGATTCAATTGGGGAACGAGGAAGAAAATTCTTTTCAATATCCACCCCCTCTTTATTCACATCTATCTCTGTTTAATTTTTCAGACAAATTCACACTAGGGCACGAACACCTCCACCTCGAACCACCTCCAAATGATTCAAATTCAATTATATTCAATTTAGTCGCGACCCTCTAAAAATTTGATATCATTTTTTACCCTGTATTGATTTTTCATCGTCTTCTTCACATTTTTAGAAGCGTTTTTTCGAATTATGCCAAACCCTTTTCGTCGTCATATTCACGTTAATCGCGAAACGAAGCGTCAAAACCCACCCCCTCACACTGCATCAAGTATGATCCGACATTTCAAAAAAAAAAAAATGAGTGGAGAGAGACGAAAAATAAAAGGAGAAAACCCTCTTTGCATTTTATCCGAACACCACCACCCTGGGTGTCTCATACCCAGGTCGACTTTTCCTACAGAACTTGAGCAAAGAGAGGAGACAAGGAAAAAATTAAAATAAAAATAAAAAAAAAAACGTAGGGTGTCAGAAGAAGCGAGAGAACATTTTTCGCAAATTGGGGAAGAGAACCTCGTCGACGATTAATTAAAACCTTTTTTTTTAAATATATTCTTCCCATTCTCCAACCTAACGTTGCACCCCTCGAGCTATCCCTATTCATTCATACATCAAAAAAAAAATGTATTTCGATTCATTTGTATCAAGTGAATGATCTGTGCGTCTATTTGAGCATGAAATTTACATAATAATCTCGATGGTATTTTTATAAAAATCATCATAATATATTTTCATCAGACAATTTTTTTTCGTTTTTCGTCCCATCAACTGGATTAAATTGAATTTTATTCCACGAAAATTCGCTTCAAAATCATAATTTAATTCTAACTAACTTTAAAAGAAATAAATCCCACTACAACAATGCAAAGACAGTGTTCAAATCATTGCATTTCTCAGTACAAAACACTCTAAGAGTCTAAGAACATCTCGTATTTTATAAAAATAATTATTTCGAAACGAGATGCATTTTATTAAAATCATGCTTTTGCTTTTATTAAATTGTCTGGCTGTAAGCTTTACGTTATGCTTTTCTTTGCTTGTCGTCTGAGCTTTTCGGTATACATATACATATTTAGCACGGGTATAATCTAATCCAATTTATTCCCATCAATAACCTATCGAAATTCACCGACTACGCTTCGTTCCCGTGTCCCGAATTTACGAGTTATGTTGAAATTAAATTAGTTTCAAATTCTAGCTCATGAAAATCACCTGTAAATGATTGCAATGAAAGCCTCGAACTTTAATAAAGTTTTGGGTAGTTTTCTCGTCTATTTTAGCAACATAAAATTTTAAGATTAAGATTTTTTTTATTATTAAGAATGATGTTTTTGGGTTCTTGTGGCGAAAAAATCCACCACTTAAAACAAAACCTGCGCCCTATTTTGGAGAGTTCAATTAGTAAATTGTCATATAAAACTTTTAATTGATTGTATTGAACATCACAGAGATAACTTTGTACAAGTGATGCAATGATTCTTATTTAAGATTGTGGATAGGAAAGTTGCAAACACCTGTTTGTACTCTGAAATAAATAAAGCACAAAAGTAAAAGAAAAATTTCTTAGTTTAGATAAGAATTTTAAGAAAAAATTATTCTATAAATTGTACTCTATTGAAGATTTTCTCGTGGATGCTTAAGTCATCAACACCACCAAATATTTTATTGATGACTTATTTTTGATCAAAACCAACGAAGGGAAAAATGATCAAACTCCTGTTCTTTTAGTAAAACTAAAAAAAGTTAAGCTATAAGTGAAGATGATTAAAAAACTTGGAAAAGTGTACCAAGATTTTGTTCCACACAAAAAAAAAGAAATTAGAACCTCGGAAAAAGTTAATGATACCACCCTTAGAGATTCACTATCCGACTTGATTTTCAAGCTACTTTGGCTTAATATCAAGTCAAACTTGAACATTTACGATTTAGTACCAAGTTAAATGTATTAACTTTGCCAATTTATTGAATTAATTTTTAAATATTAAGCTCCATTGCTTGTACAAAATGTCTCTAACTTGATACGATGAATCTCTAACTACGTAGAGCTTTTGAATTTCATCGTAAATTTTGTAACTTTCACAAAAAAAAAAACAACAAAAAGAAGGGAAGATAAGCTAAACCAATGCCAAATGTATGACGATTAGAGACGTAACGGATAGGGAGCAGTTTAGCCGGATACCGAATATTCGGCCACCGAATATCCCGCATAAACTGAATTAGAATCTCGTTTTAACGGTATCAGGTGTTTTGAACCCCAGACAACATATCCCCATGACAAAAAAATATTTGCGATAAAATATATCATGCAATTTCAAAACCTCATAATTTTCTGAAAACAGAGCACTCTTTGATTAATTCCGTGAACAAAAAACCTGTTAAATTGACCCCCCATGTGTCCGCAAAAACTGTGTTAATTAATGCCAAGGGGCAGGGCCGTAACTAGGCAGGGGCAATAGGGGCACTTGCCCAGGGCCCAGAGCCCAGGGGGGCCCCGGAGGGGCCCAAAAAGACCCCGATAAAAATTATCTCAATTATTTTCATTCGTATTTTAATGAATATTCCAAATCACATATATAAGTAACACCACTGGTGGCTCAGATAGACGGGGCCCAAAAAGGCCAGAATATGCTATTAGAATTTTTATTTAAAAAAAACATATTTATTTAATTCTTAATACTTAATATTCTATTGCACGCACTTGACGCACTATTCGTTTTATTGCTTACAGACCTTATCTTTAAAAAAAAGTGTGTGCAGTTTTAAATAGCACCCAATAAATAAAAAGCTGACAGGGCCAGTGAAGCCAGATCGTGGGATTTCTTTACTTCCACTTAGTAGCACAAACGCCGACAAATTGAGGAGAATAATGCCTTTTCCATATGACACACTATATGCAATATTTGTACCTTGTGCCGCACATAATCTTAATTTAGCTGGTGTTCACGCAGTATCCACAATGTCAGGAATGGTTACCTTTTTTGGCACTATCCAAAGATTATTCAACTTCTTTTCTTCTTCGACGACGCGTTAGGAATATCTTATGAAATTTTTAAAACTATCACTGAAAGGGTTTTCAGATACTAGATGGTCGTCAAAGGCGAATGCTATAAAACCATTGTGCTTGCAACTTCCAGAAGTAAAAAAAGAACTTGAAAGAATTAGATGATTAAATGATTTGTCAAACTCTGAGGCAGTGTCAAATGCAAAAAGATTACTATTTCAAATTAATTATAAATTTATATGTATTCTTCATGTTTGGAATAAAATATTACAATGCGTTGACCGTGCAAATAAAGCCTTACAACACAAAAATCTATCAATAGACCTTGCAACAAAATTAGTTAATGGTCTGCGTTGCTCTTTACAAGGACTACGGAAAGCAGGATTTAAACAAATAATTTCGGATGCAAAAAAAGTCGCTTTGGAAATGAATATTGAAGCTGAATTTTCTAATCAACGAATTAAGCAAATTAAAGAAGATAGTGTTAATCTCAACCAAGAAAATTTGTTTGCAATGCAAATGTACAATATTTTTGACATTTTACTTAGTGAAACAGACTGGCGTTATAGACAAATAAAAACTATATTTGAAGATTGTTCTTTTTTTTTTGGCTCGTCATTAGAATCAATGAGCGTTGTTGAATTACAAAAGGCGGCGGCAGATTTATCCAGAAAATATGATAAAGATTTGAATAGTCACGAATTAAGCTGTGAGATTGAAAGTTTTAAATTTCAAGTATGTGGGCTGGTGGAAAATTTGAAAGAAGCCACTTCTCTAAATTTATTACAGACTATAGACATAATTTCGAATTAGTCGAATTATACCAAAACATCGTTGTTGCTTTAAGAATATTTCTAACTCTACCAGTCACCACCGCTTCTTGCGAGAGAAGTTTTAGTAAACTGAAGTTAATTAAAAACTATTTAAGATCATCGCTCTCACAACAGCGTTTGTCGAATCTGTCTATTATATCAATTGAATCTAACATAGTGCAAGAAATAGATTTTAATAATATAATTGATGAGTTTGCGGAGAAAAAAGCAAGAAGAATGCAATTTTAATAGATTTTTAGTTCGTTTTTCTTCATAAATATAAAATTAAAAAAATTTACAAAAATTATGAACAGGACCAATTTAAAGATTTCTTATTTTGTGTTTATTTATTAAGTGATATACCTACTAAACTTTAAAAATGGGAAAGAACAGGAACTATAACCATGGTAAGTTTTTTCTTAATTGTTTTTTTTATTGAGGGGGCCCAATTGGAAGGTCTTGCCCAGGGCCCACAAAATCCACGTTACGGCTCTGCCAAGGGGGTCCACCTGGTGGGCGTTTGGTAGCGGAGTCGTTTACCCGATTTTCATTTATTGACTGAATGTGCACTTCTTGAGACCGCGAAGTTTTACACAAAACTAATTGTTTTAAGATCAAAATTATTTTATCTTAATTCAGTGCGAATTAATCGCAACTGTGTCCCTTATTTTTGATGGACAGCTAATGCTATATGGGTGTTTATAGCAATCAAAATTACAAATTTTGCCAAAATCTATTTTTTAGTACCTGGCAGACAAGGGAAACCGCTTAATGCAGAAAAATTAGTAATCATTCTCCATACTTTGCCCTTAGTGCATGACTGCTAATTCATTTTCTAAGTTGTAGAATAAGCTTGTGATTACTGATTGTATTTCTTACAAGGAAAAAAATAGTGGTGTAAAATTTACAACACTAAACTAGTAATATTTTTACTGCACTTTGTGTTCACTATAACCACAAATGTAACACTGTGTTGTATTCAGCTCTAACGTATAGTATTTGTTACTACCATAGTGTAGTAAATATATGTAGCTGTTACAACTGCTGAGTGTTGTACAATTAACAAATTTTGGCGTTTCTGTTACTGGTGCGCATGCGTCGCGTGCAACATAACCAATAATTTTGACAAATAAATGCAAGTGTCAAACATTTCAATCATTTTTACAAGTTTGTGTTGTAAATAATACTACAGTTTTTTAATTACACTTAACTGGTAAACGTTATCTCACGTGGTATCATCTTATATAATACTAGTTAATGTTGTAAAATTAAAAAGGAATGTTGTTAAATTTACAACACATTTTTTCCGTGTAAGGTATACCAACTAAATAAATCAATTAATTACCTAAAAATACTTTTTAAATCCAGTATTTGACAGAATAGTTCCTAGTTATCCGGAATCCGGCCTATTCGGTGTCGTAAATAGTATTCGATTGAATGCCGGATAACTAGCGCCTACTTATCCAGGTCTATATACCGCATAGTTACCGGGTATCCGTTTCACCTCTAATGAAGTTTCCCAAGTTTTTAATTCATAATATTTTTGTAGACAGCATTTGCATTAAAATGGTAAGCCCTTAAACAACCAGAAAGTAACTTGAAAAGTTGAAAGATGATGGAAAAAAATCAAATTGGTTGATGAAATCTCCATCGTGTAGTAGTAGTTAGTAAAAGTAGTAGTAGTAGTAGTTAGTAAAAACCAACAAAGTAAATTATTAATAATTTTTTTTTTTTTTTTTTGGTTTATTTAAGGTCGCATTAACTACTATGGTCATTAGCGACCGTCTAATCCGAAAACCCAGAAAAAACATCTTAGGCTTTCATTGGGACTCGAACCCAGGACCACTGGCGTATATGGCAACTATCTAGTCCACTAAGTGACCTTTAAGAATCTAACTTCAATTATGCACTAGCCTAATTTTTTAGGGTAGATATTGTCATTATTATGGAAATTATAACAGAGATGACATCAGTTAAAAAATCTATCAAATATTTTATCAGTCAAATTCTAAGAAACCCTAAAAAATGGTCCCAAGTAACCCTTAAAATGTTAAAATAGAAAAAGGAAAATGTTCTCATTACTATAATATTTTCCTGTGAAATTTACGTAAGAATATATTTCAAGTGTAGATAAACTGGCGTTAAATTCACCCAAGAAAAAAAAGCCTATACAACACAAACTGCAAATTCACAGATAACGTTCGCATTATCAAAATTGCATTTTGCATTATGCAAACAAATATAAAACGATAAAATATTTTTAGATTCCACAAAAAAGATAGTCTATGATATACAAATAGCTGTGTGCAAAAGTTCCCTCCCCATTTTATTGACGAATAAGCAATTAAAATTTCAAGTTTTATCATTAAATTTTCATGTATATATGTGCAGTATAATAGCGGTGACAAGACATTTTTACCTGATTTGAACAAAAAAAAAAAACTCTGTTTGCCAAGATATGTTTTATAGATTAAAAATGATTTTATAATTCACGTGGAACTTTTCCTAAATATGGTTATAGTGAGACGCGGGTATGGGGGCTGAGAGAGGAATTTATTTTCGAATGGAAAAATGGTGTGGTACTTTTTTTCCTTTCGTTGGGGTATTTGTTGATTCGATAGGTATACGATCGCCGTCGTGTGGCTTAATCCGTCGAAACGTTCGACCAATATTTGTAAAACGCTAATACCTAAGGAGAAATTCAATAAATAAATCATCAGTTTTGTCTGCAATAAATTCGTACCTATATAGATATATTTTTTTACAGTTTAAATATTGACTGAGTCGAACCGAACTGAGAGCCACCCCCGTCTCCATCTCCCCAATTCAAGGGGGTGATTTTTTTTTCATTTTCATTTCTCTCTTTATATCGTGGCTTAAGCCCAATTATAGGTGGGCAATATTGAAGTGTGCCTCGAGAATGAGTCGCGGAAAAGGTTGGGGGGGGAGACGAGGATGAGAAAACCCGGGGCACGGGTGGCTTTGTGTGATGATTTAAAGCGATAAGGGCGCCGCCTTTGCCCATCGCACACAATATATATACACGGTGCGCTCCCTCTCATCAAATATTCACTAATGATTTTTCGGGAAATGAAATATGAAGTAATTCGGCTCGAAAGCACCCCCATCCGATTTTCTCGACCCGTTGTATAATCCACCCTGGCTACCCACCCGTCAATCTCTCACTCCCCCTGCCCTATTCACCACCTCGTGGCGATATGTATTTAATTCCCTGTCTAGGGACTCATAAAACAACGAAACTGGGAGTGTTTCTCTCATGTACCAACTACTTATGGTTTCATCATTACAAAAAAAAAAATAATAATAAATGAATGATTGGAATCTTTCACTTAAAAAAATATTATAAAAATTTATGTTCCGACACTTAAATTAATTACAATGGGGGAAAATCACTAGAAGAGTCGAGGAATTTTAGCCGTGAAAAAATCCAAATTATCTTCCCTGCTTTAATTCCCTTTACTTAACTCGACCTGGTCTTTATTTTACAACTTTTTAGAAAAACTGTTGGTATCATGATTATCCAATTTAAAAATAGGCATCTGCCATTATAACCACCATACAGTTTGAAAATTAGTTTAGAAATGATTATTAGAAATGTTTAGGGTGAAACCTCACTTGTTTTAAATGAAAAAAAAAAAAACAATACAAGCAAACCTGGTTAAGTGAGAACTGGGTAAGCAAAAAAACTTTATTAAGTTAAAGTATTCTCCAAATATCGTCATTTTAACCCTCGAAAACCTCTGTGAAAGAAAAACCTCTATAAGTCGTTTTTCATTTATTTACTACTAGCTTTTACCTTTATAAGCGATAGTCAGTACAAGCAACCCTGGTTGAGTGAGCACTGGGTAAGCAAGAAAACTTTATGAGTTAAAGTATTCTTCAAATCCCGTCATTTTAACCCTCGAAAACCTCTGTGAGAGAAAAACCTCTATAAGTCGTTTTTCAATTACTTACTAGCTTTTACCTTTATAAGCGATAGTCAAGTAACTTTAAAACCGAACCAAGTAGAGAATTTTCACTAATATTCAAATTATCCATACAAGTTTATCGCTATCTACTTGCTGTATCCCTTATAAAACCTATGAAACCTCTATAAGTGAGAAAGGCCACTCTTCTATACGGGTCACTGTACCATAAATTACCATCATTACAAGATAGGTAAAGCTGACACCAACATATGTCGTAATGTCGTCTCTACTGGAAAACGGTGGAGCACATTTTGTGCTTATGTGAGGTAGCTTTCAAAAGAAAACTGCAGCATCTCGAAAGACGGACATGACGCCTGGCAAGATAACAATGGAAACCCCTAGGCAGGTGCTGGCTTTCTTTAAACACCTAATGATCCCGTAGTTAATATAGAGGGTCACATCACAACAGCCTCATTGGTCGCGATGATAAGAGGTAGAAATATCCTGAGACCCGTAGAACGGAAAAAAAGATCCTTCATGTATCGTTAAACGCAAAAAATTCGAGTTTAGCTCTTGAGCTCTTGCCTATCCACCCGAATCAAAATTTTAGACCTCTTTTGGCTCTTAAATGGATCTTTCCCCCTGTTTTGAACTTACAAAAAGTAAAATGAACCTCTCTTGAACCTACAAAGAATAAAATGAACCTCTTTTGAACCTTCAAAGAGTAACATGAACCTCATCTTGACCAAAACGATATTCCAACATCTTCATTTTAACCTACATGAAATTTTTATTATATTTTGTGAACAGATCGTTTAAAAGAAAAAGTGTGAAGAAATTTACTTTAATTTATTATCTTTAAAGTAATCAGAGAGATGTTATAGAATTAAATAAATTTTCAAAGGAAATGCACATGGTCGGGTATATTGTGGATTATAATAAAAGGAAATCCTGGAAAAAAATAATGGCAATGGTGACAATAAAGGAGCTGGTAAACAAGGACAAGGAAATTAAGAATTAAGAGCTGATATTTGTAATATTCTTATTACTTTTAAATTTATCGCTAATATTAATGAAACTTGGATATTTAATGAATAAAAAAAAAATAAAATATTAAAATAAAAATGTTATTCTTTTTGAAAAAAACCTTACCACTAAACCAATAACAGGCAGTGACAAAGAAAGAGTAGAGAAAAGAGAGAGAGAGAGGTCCATTTGCAAAATTTTCTGTAGACCTCTTTTGAGCCTAAACATGGTATTTTGTCCGATAAATGCCACTTGTAGGTTCAAAAGAGGTCTAAAATTCAAATGCACATGGTCATGTTTCAATCTACTTGACCCTCTGAATAGCCTAGATTTTAACGGCGAAAATAGGTCTAAAATTTCGACTCGGGCAGGTTCGCTTCTTTTTATAATCGTTGAAATAGATTTTCAAATGTTAGACATCTTTAATAATAATAGAATCAAAAAAATTATATCTCCCGCTCTTCTAATTAACGCCATTTTAAGATATTGTAATTGTAAGTTAAAAACATTTAAAAAAATTCTTAATAATACAAGTGAAATTTTCTTCTTACAACAGAGCCCTTCTTGCCCATGGTACAACATCCACTTGTCCGTTTTTTGTTTTCAAGATTCAAATTAACCTGATCAATTATATTATCTTTACCCCTGTCGTCGGGTTGGTAGTATCAAATTATAGATCGTAAATGGGAGGTTTTCAGTTATAATATAATCAACGTAATGCTTGTTCGCATAACCCATTCAAATTCGGTACCTATGTGAACTATGACTAAACAATTCGATATGATTAGAGAGTGGAAAACTAAACAATAGATTTTCAATCATGTTATGACGTGACCAATGTAAGTATTTCGAGGGAGAGAGAACGATAGAGAAAAAATTCCCGAAAACAAATAAAAATTTATTGTGTATCATCGTTATGAACAAATCGACTCACTTCAAACATGCAAATTAGTCACATTAACCTTATGTGACCTATTTGAAAAGTTGATTGAACAATTTATGCAAGTATTTAAATTTTCTAAAAAAAAAAAATAATTCTATCGTACATTTTAATTTGAGTGGTTACCAAGCTTCAATTGGTTGGCAGGAAACATTTTTTTTTTCTTCTATCAAATTATCAAACAATAAATATTCACACACGAGTGTGTGTTATAGCTAATTTTCATTCAATAAGGAACGCATTAAAAATATTCGTACACTTAAAATGGTGTAGCGAAGCCAATTAACAAATATCCTTCGAACATGAATAAATTTTTGATTGCTCAAAATCACTGACAAGGCTATATTAGAAGGAATGGACATCAATAACGGGCTAAGTGCCAAAAACAAAAAATTGAGTTAGACCCGAAATAGCAAGCTAATGTACCATTGCCAACAACGTAATGATCATTAATCTATATAAACAAAATGATAGCTTTTTCCAATGTTCGCTTTTAACTCAAAAACTATTGGATGGATTTCGATCAATTTTTTTATATACTTGGTCCTTATCTAAAAAAAAAATTATCACGATATCTTCATTAAAAGCCAAGTAATTAAAGTTTTAAAAAATGCGATTTTTACAAGCAAAACGCGTTAAGCGATGGATTTTTCGTCGCTTTTAAGGAGTGGGGCAAACGCTCTAATGCGCATGAGCTGGAGAGAATATGTTTCTTCTTCCACTGCCTACTGATTATTTCATATTTGACCGTAGACTTAATGCAGATCAGCGAGATATTAGATTAATATAGATTTTTTGAATTCTAATATCTATTTGTTTAGCAGTTTCTAAATTTTTTTGTAGCTTTTTTTAAATTCTCTTTTAGCATTTTTTATATTTTACTGTAAATATAAATTCAAAATACATTTTTAAGTTACAAGTTACAACCGTTACAATAATCAAATTACATTTCAACACTCCCTTTTTATTATTGCATATATTTTTTAACCAGAAAGAGTTATGTTAGCGAAAACTTTTTTTTTTAAACTAAACTATATGCCAAAAAATTGCTCCTTCAGAATCCGCAATTTCTCCAAATGTACAGTTATTAACTGATTAATAATTAAGTTTTCAAAAATTTGCAAACTAATAATTAAAATTGCTGTAAAATACAAAAAAATTACCTTTTTTTTTTAAATTGCCCCTGAAATGCTCTTCCGGATCCGCAATTGCTCTAGGTGTATAGTTAATAGTTAGCTAATAATTTAATTTTTTAAAAAATTTCAAACTCAAGAATTAATATAAAGTTGCTATAAAACCCAAAATAACTTTAATTGAATTTTTTTTAAGTTCTCTATCTGCTGTTTTCATTACGCAAATAATTGACCAAATTTTTGCAATATTTTTAATAATTAATTATTTTTAACTATTTATACATGTATTGTTATAGGTAGTATGACGTCATCTACGGCCGTTCGATCTTATTAACATGAATATAGTTTAAAAATTGAATTACTAATTAACTATACACCTGGAGCAATTGCGGGTCCGGAAAGAGTATTAAAGGAACAATTTTTTGAAGAAAAAAAATTAAAAACAGTGATTATTTTGAATTCTAATACTTAGTAATTTTTATTTTTGAATTTACAAATTTTTGAAAAATTAATTATTGATTAAATAATAACTATATACAGTTGGAGCAATAGCGGATTCTGCAAGAGAAATTTTTTGGTTAAGTTCTTTTCGGTTATTTTAAATATATTTTTGCTTTCAATTTTTTAATGTTTTTCCTCTGCGTAAATTAAATTTGTTCTTAACATAATAACCTACGCAGACGACATCGCGGGTATCAGATAGTAGTAACTATTCATGCATTAGGCTGTTGGCACACGGCACTTACTCGTAACTTGCTTTATTTCGGGTCTAACTCAATTTTTGGGCACTTAACCCGTTATCCAGTCTTCATTTGTATTTTCTCCTGTCTCCAATGCAGTTTTTGGGACCAAAGCATTAATATAAATGTAGGTATTTAAATGTTTGTTGGTTTTCTTCTATTTCTTAAAATATTTGATTTTTTTTCTTAATTATTGCAAAAGATCACCCGTACAAATAAATTTTAGATATTTTATCGATTTTTTTATTAAATTACCTACTTTGTCTCATTGAAAATGATTTTAAGTTAAAATTCAATTTAATGACGCAATTTCTTTCAAAACCAACCAAAAACTAAAAAAAAATCTCAAATGAAAAATAATCATTTCACAAAATTCGCTTACCACAGTAATTTTCTGAAAGTCAATAAAGGTTTTATTGTCTTTACTCTGTGTTTATGTTAGCACTTTGATATAGCAAACGTTGACATTTAAAAATATAAAGGTCTTAAATTTTATTAAAACGCAATACTTCATATTAAATAAATTCTTGTCTTCAAATACCTTTAAAATTCAAGCGAACGATTAAAAAAATGATTGGAATATTATAAGGTCCCGTTTTAATAAAATATATTCTCTCTAATGGTTAGATACACATAGACCAAGACCCAGAACTCTACTCGGTATGTGAAAAATATTTATTTTCTTTGCGAAATCAAAAAGTTTAAATTTATAACACGAGATGTTCAGCGTGAATTGCCGTTACTTCCGTCCGTTACTTTCCGGCAAAGTTGCTCGTTAACGATATCGAAACAATTTATGACCATTTCTGAAACTTGTACCTATGGGATCAATATGCAACCGAGAGATAAATGAATTTTTCTATTTCACTTAAAAAAGACGGAAAACACGAAAAAAGCATGTAGCATGTGTGTGATAACGGAGAGTTAAATAAATTCATCAATAACTCTACCTATATGTATATAAGTATATAAAATTCAATGCATGTGTACAGAATTCTACCTAAGAAGTTTTTGGTAATTAAACTGGATATGATTTGCTTTATGTTTATTGGTTGATGGGAAAAAATTATTGCAGTCTCTATGATTGAAATGTTGTCAATTTCACAAAACCACTTGGATGTTAGAGGTAGGTATATAATAAGAGGTTTCCAAGAAAGCATGGCATCGTTGAGCGGAATAAGAGACAGGTTTTTAACCTTAAAAAAACGTTTTTCTATACTTTTAATCATTTTAGCCTTGCAAGTTATAATTTTCAAAAATTCGTAATTTCTTTCTCTGCCAATAAAAATACTTTTCAGACAGTATTTTTGTACCTACTATGAGACAGATTCTGGTAAGTATTTAATAGAATTATTTTTTAGTTTTAGATTTCAATGCAATAACTACCATCAGGTGAATATCATTGTTTTAGTGTAGTGGTTCTTAACATGGGTTTGATCGAACCCCAGGGGTTCGGTGAGTTCATCTCAGGGATTCGACGGACGTCAAGATACACACCCGACTAATTTTAGGTATATGGAGATATAAATCCCATTTCTTTACTTTGAATTTAAAAAAAAAAATTAAGAAGAATTCGGTGAATGTGCTTATATGAAACTGGTGTGGTTTGCAGTACCTACACCAAGGTTAAAACTAGCTTTTGAGTTTTAGATTTAAATGCAAACAAATTCCACTATTAAATGTAAAAACTTTATACTTAAAATGTTCAGAACTAAGTTGGGTTTTTTACTGCACTTTCTTTTTTCCCAAATCTTAAAAATAAATTGTATTAATAACTTTATAATGAAAGAAATCACTATTGATTATAGTAAATTAATCCTGATGGTTATGGGAAACCGGTACATCAGACCAAAAAAAAAAAAATAAACATTGTACAAAACTCATGTATTACCAAAACTTAAGAGCAATAAAGATTATTTTTATTTTTATATACTTAAAATGTTTTCTTTAAGGAGGTAAGAATCAAGATATCTTTGATTTACTCAATTTTCATTGGTAGTTATTACAATCTGCAAATAATATTGGTGGAAACGTCTCCAGTTTCATAACCCCCTATGATTTGATAAGATTATTCGGTAAAGTTCCACTTTAAACCCTGTTAGAATTTGTAAATATTTTTCACAGTACACGATCTTAGTAATGACTGGTGATTTTTAAGATTTTTTGTTGGTATAACTGTGACAGTTCTTGAGCTTACTCTCGTGTCTTCTCGTGCCTCCAAATTAAAAGTATAACAAAGACAAAACGTTGGTGCGGTTCAGAGTACATGAATCGATGCAATAAAAAATTTATTTGAAATGATGACGACAAAACAAACTTCTAAATTGATTTTTATAAGATTTATCTATACTGACAATATTGTTTGGTTTCATTCTATATCCTAGTTTTCAATAGTGAATGTGCACTTACTGACACCGCAAAGTTTTACAGAAAATCTAAATATCTTAACTTCATAATTATGCTACTAATACGATTACGAATACATAAGTAGGTATGCCTCATTATTAGCGAACATTTTAAATTTAAAGGATGTTTTTATTATCTATAGCCATCTATAACCATAAATCTTTCAAAAACATTGTATCGAAGGCTTGTTGATTTCCCGTCAAATGCTTTCTATTGCATGAGTTCAAAATAATTACTAATTTTCATAGGGATAACTACAAATCGTATTTGAAGCAAATAGGTATATGACGTTAAAACATGTAGTTTTGTGTAAAACTTCGCGGTGTCATTAAGTGCACATTCAGTCAAATAAGCCAAATAAGTTTAAATCTATAGTTATTTTCATTAAAATGATACCAACCAATATTTACTAATATTTCTATAGGTACATGACTGAATATTAAATTATACACCAGCAATGTAGATCTTAACAGGGTCTATAAAGGAACTTTACTGATTATTTAATGAAAATATCGTTTTTAGACAGAAAATTATATGTACCTAATCATTTATTGCACCTTGTATTATAGCCTCAAGTGTAAAATAAAAGGGAGTATGGGATATGCTTATGTAGGTGCATTAGAAGTTTATTTGTTTACTACCTATATCTAGGTACCTATATTTGTAAGGCCGCGTTCAAACGGTTCAACTTCAGTTGATCAACAATTCACAATCTTTTAGATCGTAGCGGGATAAGCGACGCGAGAAGTGAAGCACAGGCGAGTCGAATTAGAAGCAAATTGAGCAGAATATTGAAAAAAAACTGACCGGGATCGACTCGATCGACTTGAACGAACAAATGTTTGACTCCCGGTCAGTTTTCTTTCAATATTCTGCTCAATTTGCTTCCAATTCGACTCGCTTGTGCTTCACTTCTCGCGTCGCTTACCCCGCTACGGTCTAAAAGATTGTGAATTGTTGATCAACTAAAGTTGAACCGTGTGAACGCGGCCTAAGAGTCTTACGCGTTAAATGTCTCTAAATTTATTATTTTGATAACTTTTTTTACAAGATATTGAGTAAATTTACTAATTTCATGTGTGATGATTTTAGAATCACTGTGGCATATAAATTGAACATTTACTTTCATATTTATTTCATAAACCGCCTAAAGAACTCGAAAATATAGATCAAAAATTATTTCTTTAATTCTACATCATTCAAACATGATAAGTAATAGTATTGGTAACTATCTTAATAACTAGATATAGGTAGCTATTTTACAATAATGTAAAACCTAAATAAATTTTATAAAGTCCATGTATCTCAATATAATAGCAGCAAAGTATATTAATTATGTACGAAACAACCTTGCATATTTAAAATATGTTTTTAATGAGTAAAAATCAAGAAGTCTTTGGTTTACTTGTTTTTTATTGGAAGGTAGGGAAAATTTCAATCGGTATTGGTGGAAACCTGATCAAGTTCATAAGTAACTTTGATGCAATAATATTTTAATATTTTTCCAATGAAAACAACACTTTAGTAAACGGAAAAACTTTGCACAATAACTTTTTATAACCTTTTTCTTAACCAAAAACAAAAAATACAATAAATACAATAAATAGGTAGAAAAAAATTTTTGAACGTTTAATTCTATCTTTGAATTAATTATCAAAAAACCTCACAAGTTTTAGTTTTTGAAAAAACGCCATCCTTTCTTGGACAATAAGATAAGCCCTATACAGACAATATTTGGAATTTTTCAAGGCATATTCAGCACTCTAAAATACTTTTTTGACCAAGTCCAAGGAATTTTAAATTCATTTAATGTTTTTATTTCATTTTTCATCATTTTTCGTTATATTTCAAACTTCAATGAAATTACTACCTACATAACTATAGAAAATGATACTTTCGTATAAAACCACTTAGTATTTCAATAAAATATGTTCGCATTAAATATTGAATCAAGAAGTCTTTGATGTACTAATTTTTTATTGGTAGTTTGAACAAACTGCAAATAGTATTGGTGAAAATGCCACAAGTTTCATAAGTCACTATGATCCGATAAAATTTTTCAATGAAACACCAACTCCTTGTCTAGTTTGAACGGTTCTTTATTATTTAAGTTGTTATTTTTTAAAATTCGCTACTATAGTTTCTTGGTTTCTTGAAGACCATAGGTACAAATCAAGGTTATTAGATACATAAGGTATACTCATTTGGCTAGGCGGCGTTTCTTTCATCTCTGACAATGACGTCACTGGTTTGTTGACTGACGCGGGAATTCAAAATATATAGCTAAGTAAGGTATAGATCGTTTAGATTCTAGAAGAAATACATCATCATTATTATAATCTTCATCATTAAAATAAAATAATAAAGAAAAAACAAATTAATATTTATTATGTTCATAAAAAATAACTATGTATTAACATAATGACAACGAATCTAGGGGATTTCAGTAGTGCCAAAAAAATATACAAGTGGAATACCCCACAAACCAACGATAGCTATTGACTTCTGTCAGAAACATCATAAACAACAAACCAGTGACGTCAGAGCTAGTGAAAGTGAGCACCTCTTGGGTACAAATAGGTACCTATTTAATATTTTTATCCTACGACATACCTACAGTTTAAAATTTTTTTTCTTAGTATGTATCTATAACTATAACAATTGAAGAGCTTGGTGCAAGAACCCGGTTTGTCAGTCAGGACTTACCGGGTCCTTACACCAAGCCCTTCAATCTTTGAACATATATCTCAAGTAAAGTTTCACTACCAGATTTAATTTTCAAGCTACTTGAATAAAAAGGCTTAAAATCAATTCAAACAAACCAAATATTTAAATATTAAGTCAAGTCAAGTAGATAACTGGCTTTCCAAATTATTTCATTCCGAAGTTAAAATGATCAGAACATGTTCATAGTTCAGACTATGACTGTCTAAGTTCAAGGGGTCTTACTTATTTACACGTTTGAATTATGGACATTAATATCTAACCTTCTTTATGCAAACTGTGGAAAACCAAATAAAACCATTTAGCAAAAATCAAGAAGTCTTTGATGCACTCATTTTTCATTGATAGATAGGAAAAAATATTAATAGTATTGGTGAAAACGTCAACAATTTCATAAGTTGCTATAATGCAATAACATTTCTCTATAGGAAAGTAAGGTAGGTACTTATTACCTATTAAGGAGTTAACTAATCCTTGAAATACCTATTAAAATCGATACTCATTCAAAAATATTTTTTAAATTACTACGAACTTTAAAGAAATTTCTTAGACGACTGTGATTTATTATATTTCACAAATACCACTCACTAAAATTCACAACACAAATTATAAATTAAAGTAAAATAAATGTACAAAACGAAAAATCCAAATTGTTAATTTTGTATCTCCAGATACGTATTTCAAATTTATAAATTTTTTATGGCTGTGATTTAATAAAGGATCCTACACAGACAGAAGAAACAGTTATTATAAATGATTAGATAAGTAGTAAGATAAATGGTCTCATTTCTTGTCACCACTTAAATCTTTATTATAAGAGCAATTTTGGTCAGTCAAGTCATTCTTTACGAGTTTTATAATCATACATAACCAGGTGTAAAAATGAGTCATTACTTTTTAAAAATTTGTATTTAAAAAAAAATTGGGAACATGTTTTCTTGTCTTTAAACCAAACATGTTATTTTCATCGAAAAAATTAGGCCTCAACTAAAATAACAAGAAAATTCATTTTCAGTTTGTTGAATTTTTCCACTTGCAACTATCAAAAACCTTACAAGTACTGATTTTTCGAAACATTTGTCGATGTTATATATCATATTAGTGGCTCCGCCGAAAGGACAAAGGACAAAAGATATCCTCCCATTTATGCATATATCCATTTAAACGTCCACATGTTTTGTGGGGCTTCCCGATTTTCAATTTGTAACATAATTAACGTTCTCTCGCTCCTTCTTTCGTTCATATTTGAGAAAAAAAAAACCACACACACATATTTAAATATTCATCGGTTTGTGCAACGTTCATATTACGTTCTATATGTGATATATCAGTTCATCCCAATCTCCATTTCGATTGGTGACACATTGAAGCCAAATAGATGTTAAACAAAATTAAATGAATTTTCAATCTCTCCGATATATTTTTTAGTCGCTAATTTAATTAAATCGTTTGTTTCGTGTTAACAAAAAACCAAATGGTCTTACAGTCAGAGGAGCATAAGGGTTGGTTGTGCACTCGTTTGGTAAATGAATTTCGCTAATATAATGAGGCCTTGATTGGATGATTTGTGGTTGATGCAAAAGATTCGACCATTTGTTTTATTATTATATTCTTTTGATATATTAAATTAATTGCATTTATTATTTATATAATTCAGTCGCCATAGAAACAAGTCTAGCCCATAAATATAGAAACGAGCGGTAGGCGGGACTATAACTAGTTTAAAAATGGCAGTTTACGATTTTAACCTTGAAAAAAATTAATATTTTGTCATGTTTTTGTATGTTTGAATTTAATGTGTTTGATGCGATGGAAATTAATGCTTTGTATGTATCAGATAGGTGAAGAAGTGACGACGCAAATGTCACTGCCGTAACGGCATTAAAAATACGAATACGAACAATTGGTATTTAATGGTTAAAAAAATTTCGTTTTGAGGCTATTGAGTCAATATTATTGGCGTCAATTTGAAAAAACATCAATCAATCTGATCGAAGCAAAATCAAGGCTAACGCCTCATGTGACCGGGTCTTTATATAAACGTTGCCCAAATGGAATTTGCCACTTTGATTCGTTTTGTGTTCTAGTCAAGGAAATTTGATGATTTCGTGTTCGAGGAATTCTTTTTGTTGGCGTCATCAGATTGAATCGCGGCAGATTGATTCCCCATTTTTTCTTTCTCCAGTTTCGTGTTTATTTATTTAATTAGTTTTATTTGCCCGTTACCAAGTTTGACCAAGCCTCTCGCGACTTGGCCAGCGAAATTGTTTTTTTTTTCATGAAAATTGTGGGAAATTATTGGCCATCAACGACCAATCAAACGGCATGTTTTAGATGACATTGAAAATACATTCACATGTATTTTAAATAAGAGAAACACACAACATGGCAGCGGGCCGGACGGGGGCAACCTCAATATTAGAATTTTTGCCTTTTACTTCACTATTTATTTGCAAATTTCGTTTCTATATTAGTTGGATTTTTCAATAATAAAATTCTGCAATGCAATGCAATCGTTTGAAACCGGGGGAACATTGCCGGTAAGTGCTGTCAGAGAAGAGGGGGGGGGGGGTACAGGCACTTTTAGTATTCACATGTTAATGTTAAATTATTATGAATTTCGACATGTAATTTTTTTCAAAATAGAAAATCAGGCCATGGTTTTATAATTTTTCTGCCAATTATTTTCTATAGAATTTTTTTCTCTTAACATTTTGATATATGTGTGAATCATAACTCGCCTAATTGAATTAAAAAGTCGTAATACAAAATTACCTCATCCTTCCACAACCCATTTAAGAAGAAGAAAAAAACAAATTTTCATACCAAAACGCCATTTTATGGCAACTTTTTAAATCACTAAAAAATGGTGCTAACATTAAAATGACGCAAATAATTTTTTTTTCCGAAACAAACTAATTTTATCCAGATTAAATCAAAAACTCACCATTTTAAATTTAAAAAACCTCCACGTATTTTATAAAAAATTTTAAAAGTTTTTTTTTTAAGGCCTAATAAATTAAATGTCACCAAACCATACACGAAAACTGAAAAATCCAAATTTTAAAGCGTTTCTTTTGTAAATTATCGAACGAAATAATTTTTCGCCGAAGAAACAAATTGTCACACCACGAAACACATGGAATATTTGAAAATTTTACAACCAACAATGGCGTCCCCCCGACTATTCGTGTGACGTCACACTCACTCACAAACACCAACACACTCTGATTCACATTTATTTTCCAATCTATTAAAGCACGCGAGTGCGCCGCTATATTCACAATTATTGTTATTCAAAACCAAAAGAAAATCAAAGTGGGATATTCAAATCGACCAATAGTCGGTCAGGCCAAATTAATTTACAAGAAAAAATTTTAAAAATTGCACTTGGTTGAATAAAATTGAGGTTTAAAATTTTTTTTTTTTAAATTAATGAATTCAATTATTTTTTTTGGAAATTTGATGAGGGGATGCACTTTGACACACTGGTAAAATTGCACGTGTGTTTTTCACATATACACTATGCGGCTGAAGTTGGCACAAACACAGATGCAATGCAAACGTTAACGTTTTCGTGGTGTGTGTGACTGTTGAATATATAGTGCAGTGTTACTTTCTGTCACTCGAGGTAAAATTTGTGTGGTGGTCTCGTTGCATTCTCTTCAGTGTATGCAGTAGTCTCTCTATAGTGGTGTGCGACTGAGTGCAGTTGCAATTGCATTTTGCAACAAGCGCCAAATACACATGAAACACACACATCGACAACAAATATAACTAAAACCCAAGCCTACCATAACATAAAAGCCCTATATATACACTCTCCATAATATTAAAACCCATTTTCCACAATCCCTGCGTCCCACCCCAGTCCCATTCTGTCTTTTTCCAACCACCATCACCAACGAGCCGCACGAACTTTCTCGTCTCATTCTACCCTCGTCTTAATCATTACAAAAATAATGCACTTTTCTTTTGTTGCACTTCGCCTTTCATGCACTCGCAAATAAAACTTGAATTCGGCCACATACAGACAAACTCACAGACACACTCTGTATATAATGCAACACACAACGCAACAAACCTGACCCTGACACTCTTTAAAATAACATTATCATTATTATTATCATGATTTTTTTTTCTACAGCCAAAACCATCAGAAAATACTAGCGAAATTCGCAAGTCGAACGAGAAGAGAGCGAGATTCAGGGAGCCAGCCGATAAAAAGATCTCTCATTCATTCGATAAATAAATAACGTCTCGAAAATTTCGTTAAATAAATATTGGAAATGCATGGGACAGAGGCGGGCGGTTTTCGAGTGGCGTCGCAATTATTTCCGGGGCGGCAGACCCTCAGTGAAACAACAAAATATAAATCGGTTGCATGTCGCAAATTGGGCTGCGGACGTGAAACATTCGGTGCCGCGACAAAGGCCTTTTTGACCCATTGAATACAATAAAATATGTCACCAAATTGACTCTTTATAATACAAAAGAATTGACGATGATATATAAATTAAATTTCAATGCGTTTAGCTCTTAAAGATTGTCGTGTACGACTGGATGACAAAATGAATCTCTTAAAGTGTCTGTTTTAAGCTCTTATAAGTGATATAAAAGAAAGAAAATTTTAAGTGGTACCTAAGCATCTATTTCTATTGCAAGATAGAGTATAAAAATTAAAGATTTCCACTTATACCTATAACTAGGTCTTCAATTAATAAATATGTTTCTAATTTACAAAGGTTATACAAATATTTAACAACCTATATTCAACTTAGATCCCAAAAGATATGAAAACGCCACGAAAATTTTTTAAAAATATACGATCAAGTCTCACTTGTAAAAGTATAGGTATCTATATAGGATGAGAATTAGTTTCAGTTATAAAGGTTCAGGGATAAAAATCATTCTTTCATATATTTACATTAAACAACCCAAGTCGAAATTTCAGACCTCTTTTGGCCCTAAAATGGTACTTTGACCCTCTTTTGGGCCTCCAAAAACTAAAATGAGCCTCCGAAAGACCTTAACGATTCCATCCATGAAATTTTTATTATATTTTGTGAACATATCGTCTCGTCTTTAAAAAAAGGTTTATGATCATAAAACATAAAATATGGTTGTAAATTTTCTTTTTTTTTACAATACCTATTGCAAATATTATTTACTAATAACCCAAATTTTTGATCTCCCTCTTTCCTTTACTTAGATGCTTAGTATAATATTGTGTATTCTTGTATCCATTACCGGTTTGTCCCTTAATCCTGTTCACTCTGGTTCATTTTTACTCAGCTTTAGTCTCTTGTTAACCGTTCGAGTGCTACACGAGTTATTATACAACAATTGAATAAACTGATTTCACTATTTGAAAATTTTTCAATATTGTCTATATCAAAAAGCCTAAAAGTGTAAATGTAAAAAATTTAAAAGTGAAAAAACCGAGTTTCAAAGAAAAAGTGTGAAGAAATTTGCTTTAATTTATTATCTTGAAAGTAATCAGAGAGATGTTATAGAATTAAATAAATTTTCTAAGGAAATGCAAATGGTTGGGTATATTGTGGATTATAATAAAAGGAAATCCTGGAAAAAAATTATGGCAATGGTGACAATAAAGGAGCTAGTAAACAAGGACAAGAAAATTAAGAACTAAGAACTGATATTTGTAATATTCTTATTACTTTTAAATTTATCGCTAATATTAATGAAACTTGGATATTTAATGAATAAAAAAAACAAAATATTAAAATAAAAATGTTATTCTTTTTGAAAAAAACCCTACCAATAAAACAATAAAAGAGAGTGACAAAGAAAGAGTGGAGAAAAGAGAGAGAGAGAGGTCCATTTGAAGTTTTTGCTGTGAACCTCTTTTGGGCTTAAACATGGTATTTTGTTCGATAAATGCCACTTGGAGGTTCAAAGGAGGTCTAAAATTCAAATGCAAATGGTAATGTTTCAATCTACTTGAACCCAGATTTTAAGGTCTAAAATTTCGACTCGGGTTACCCCAAAATATTTTTGCGTTAGTCGATATTATACTCCTATCATTTTGACAAAGGAGATAAGCAATATAAAAATAAATTATAATTAATAAAAGAAATTATAGTGATTGTTCGTCTACCCAATTTTGATTTATTGACTGAATGTCCACTTCTTGACACCGCGAAGTTTTACACAAAACTAAATGTTTTAACATCAAAATTATCCTGCAAATACGATTTGTAGTAATTCTATGAGGACTTTTTGGCTGAGGATAATTTGTCTGAGGATAATTTGTCTGGGGATCAAAACTCATGGAAGAAAAACTTTTCCCCTTCGGATTTTGAGTAAATGATCTTGCTTTATGTTTGATACAATAGTTTCAAAATTCGGGCTTTTTGATGTACGAACAATTTTAAGAAAGTCTTTGAAAATACGTTGATAAAATATCTATATGCCAAAAAATGTCCTTATTACCCCCAAAAATTTCATTTTTACCCCATTTGGGGTAATTTACCCCGGTTTCCCGACCACTGCATTAAACGAAATCAAGAACACTCTGTACAGGAATATTTCTTGACGTATCCCAAACTTTCGACAATGTCTATCATAACGGTCTACACTACATAAAATTTACTCACTATTGCCAATCCAATACCACAAAATAATAACCAGCTATATGAGCGACAGAATCTTCCAATTTCAAATCGGCAAAAAATTCAGCTCTTGTCGACCTATCAAAACAGGAGTATACTCTAGAGAAGTGTGTTGGGTCCTTTTCTATATTTAATTTTTACAAGTGACCTTCCAACGAATGGCGATATTACAACGACAACATGCAAACAATGAGACAGCTTTACTTTGTATACCATCAACAAAGATACACGGGTTGTACATCGTCAACTCCAGGATCATATGGACGTAATCGTTTATTGGTGTAATAAATAGGGAATTAAATTAAATAATGAAAAATCAATGCAAATAAATTTCACCCCCAGAAAAACCACATGCCCATAGCTATTAGGATACACAACAAAGCAATTCCACAAGATATTTTGGTTTCTACCTCGATCAAAGGTTAACTTGGCGTTAACACATATCAAAGAAAAAAGATCAAGTTAATATGACTTATTATAAAAAGTTTTACTGGTTTTTAAGTAAAAAATCCAAACTTAAACTGGATACAAAAGTAATCCTGTATAACGCGATTTTAACACCCATTTGGACATATGGAGTGCAATTATGGGGTTGTGCCAAAAACTCCAACTTACAAATTATTGATCCTGGTTAAACAAAAATAATCAGAGCAATGATTGGCGCACCCAACTATGTGCATAATACCCTTATATTGAGGGACACAAACACTGAAACCATCAGCCAAAACAAGTGAAGCATACAGGGATAGACTAAGAGTGCACCCTAACTTTACAGTAAGAAAAATTTTTAATCTGGCGGATCAAAACAAAGAACTACAGCGGTTTTCTAAAGTTTTCTAGTTTTAACAATTTTTTATATTTTTAAGCAATTATCAGATGAAAAAAACAGTTTTTTTATTTTAACAATTTATTTTCTTTTTACACTACGTTTCGTCGGTGATATTCCGACTTCATCAGGTATCTTAAAAATTGTTATTATATTCCAAAATAATGTTATTATTTTATATTACTCAATAACAATTTTAAAGATACCTGATGAAGTCGGAATAACACCGACGAAACGTAGTGTGGAAAGAAAATAAATTGTTAAAATAAAAAAAGCTGGTCTTTTCACCTGATAATTGCTTAAAATATTAAACTATTAAGACCTGAAAATTAGTACTTATTATGTTTTAACAATTGTGAAACTGGTGGAAACATTTGAGCTGTTGGGACAGCTTAGTGATATAAAGGATCGAACTCGTGCATATCACTCAAGAACAACTGCTCTCTTAAATCGAAATAGTGACTTTAGAGACTATTCACTATTTTTGCAGTACAGAGTATACCCCTAAATTCAAATAGTGGTATACTTTTCACTACAAAATAGTGAATAGTCACTATTTGGTAGTCGAATGTCACTATTTCGATTTAAGAGAGTGAGAATATTGCTGTTGGAGCCTATAGTGTTATCTGATAGGTATAATATTCCTAAAATTAGATTTTCGTTTGATTCTAAAGAATCTCGATTGGAATCCTTGTCTATTGTCATAACAACTGGGCCATATAAAGTATGGTATGGTTTCATAATCTTCGTCAAGCTCGAGAATAGCTGCATACTGCATAGACAATATCACAAACTCTTGAGGAAAGTAAAAGTATAGTACCTATACAAGAAATGGATGGCAAAACGCATAATACACTTCATACAACTGACTATGAACTGAAACTTGGCGATTTCTCAGTATTCGACCACAAGAACTAAATTATTATATATTTATAGATTTAGCATTCAGGAGGATCAACGTTAAAGAAAACAGGTCGCCAGAAAAACCCAGATTTGTCCATTACTCGTCGATCTTTGAAATTGGGCATTCCACAAATGACGTTATACTATACCGAATTCTTCAAAAAAACTTAGCTCTTAAGGCTTTTGAAGTTTAGTTAATACAAGAACTCACGCCTATCGACCATCAAAAACGTCGTGCCTTTGCGGATTGGGTCCTTTATAATTAAAAAGCCTCTCCATCCTTAACATGTGACTGTTTGGTGATGTTTTTGGCCTGGCAGAGTCATTGAGCCTTGCTTTTTCAAAAATAAGGCTGAACCAACTCTTACGGTGAATGAATTTGGTTATTTAACGATGATTAATGATTTTTTATAGGTGGAATGAGAAGATATTGATGTGGAGGACGTTTATTTCTAACAAGACGGCGCTACGTGCCACACAAGCAACGATACCATGAAAATTTTCTTGACCGTGTAATTTCTCGAAAAGGCGATCAGAATTGGCCACGGAGATCTTGTGATTTAACACCTTTATACTTTGTTATATGGGGCTACTACCTACATAAAAACATGAAAGTTTTCTTTTTTTTTTGATCAAGCTCCCTTTGGGTTTATTTTTGTATCTGGTTTTAAGTTAACCTAAAAAATACCCTCAGAAAAAAGAGACTACGATCACTATAGAATAATATCTATATAGGATTCAAAGATACACGGAAAATATAGTGGTGTAAGATTTACAACACTAAACTTGTAATATTTTTACTGCACTTTGTGTTCACTATAACCACAAATGTAACATTAGATAACACATTTTGTTGTATTCAGCTCTAACGTATGGTATTTTTACTACCATAGTGTAGTAAATATATGTAGCTGTTACAACTGCTGAGTGTTATATAATTAACAAATTTTGGCGTTTGCGCATGTACAACATAACCAATAATTTTGACAAATAAATGCAAGTGTCAAAAATTCAACTACATTTTTACGAGTTCGTGTTGAAATAATACTACAGTTTTTTTAATTACACTTGACTGGTAAACGTTACCACACGTGGTGTCATCCTATATAATACTCGTTAATGTAGTAAAATTAACAAGGAATGTTGTTAAAACTACAACACATTTTTTCCGTGTAAATAATTTTCAACGTAAGAAAGTTTGTGTTTAAATATTGAAATAACAATAAATGGACTGAGCTTTGAGTTGAACTTTTTTTCAATTATGATGGTGACTTTTAATTTTTGCGATAATTTACAAAGAGCATTTAGGGATTTGTCAAGTCAAGTAGGTAATTAGAAAATGTTGAAATGCATTGTGACTTGATGATTTGATATTTTAATACCATCCCAATATTTGACTAAAGTTTAATTTGATATCAAGTCAGATTAAGTAGCTTAAAAATCAACTCGAGTAACTTGAAAATCAAGTAAAATAGTCTACGATCACACGTACATATACCTACACAAGCAATAATGAATATACATTTGGAAACAAGGTATTCGATCCCCTCATTTTACATTTTCATATTTATTTAAGATTTTGCTAACGAAACTTTAAAAGCACTATTAATATTCAAGCGTTCCACCAGACCAATTACGACAACTTAAAAAACCGAAAAAAAAACATCAAGCTTTTTAATATTTAATTAAAAAAAAATTATTTTTGTATGCCCCCGGCACAAAACCAATTTGGCCAAACCTCAAAAACCTCCATTCCGACCAATAGTTGCGTCCCCTCAATACTCAAAAAAATTAAAACCTTTTCTTACATATAGATATATTCGTTATAACCTGCAGCTATTTAATAAATTGAAATAATTATTCTTAAACACCCTCCGTTTTTATTTTATTTTCAAAACTGACCATTCCCACATAAAAATAAATTTAAAAATGGAAATTCAACGTAATTACTGTGTGTGTTGTTTTAAAAACCGATTTACAATATCTTATCTTTATGAGACAATAAAATATTTATTTGAAATTTTGATTTCGGCCCGTCACCAAATCGTGTCGGACTGTCATGTCGCGGCCCAAAATCCACGTTTAAAAATAGCGCAGTTCGCACCTGAATGTCTCATTTTTTCGCCTGATATAATTATACCAATTGCACATTTTAGATCTCACCTGCATTTTTTAATTGCAATTAAAGAGTCGTAATTTAAAGAAATAAATTTTCAAAATAAAAAAATATATTTTTCAGATATATTGTACGGAGGCAGCAGGTGAATGTCGGTCAGCCCTTATATAATATATTTTCCCTATGCACAATTATTAGTTTTCTTGTATCTAGACACTCGAATTAATGACTTTGATTAATTATCGAATTATGTCTTCAAGTGAGGAACTGAAATTGTTGTGTTATAAGCTTATAATCTCTATTTTAATAACAATAATTATTTTATCTCATTGCCATTGCACTATATGATTAAGTATTTAGACGAGCACCACAAAAAAATTTAAACAAATTAAAATCGATAAGTTGTCCCGTTTAAGGAAGGTATCAATTTAATTAATTATAAATTTTAAAAAAATGATTAAATAAATATTTAAAGATGGTCGAGTTATCAATGCAAAAAAAAATGTTCTCGTTTTAATTGTGCCTCTTTTCATGTCCAGACGAATTAAAGCCCTGATAAAAAGCGACCCAGTTAGCGCTATAAATTAAATACTAACATAATTGCAATTAATTTTTATTTTATTTCGGTTCATAAAAACGCCAATATATATATGCAATTGGATGCACCACAAACAATTATACGCAGTGCACTTACTAATGGCGTGACTTTTGACGAAAACTCGGCTTCCATAAAAAATATTTGATTTAATCAAGCCTGATTAAAATGCAATCGACTTGAACGAGTTTTCCGAAAAAAAAAATATTTTTTTTTTCTTAAAAATAAAATGGATAACAGATCGCGAAACAAATCGGATTTTTTCGTCTCACTTCGTTTTTAATATCTATCATAAAATTTTTCCAATTTTCGAGTGATATTTAATTTTTTTATTTATGACGTTTTCAACGACGACGTGCTTATCATGAGTAAATATATTATAATTTTTTTTGTTCAAGAAAAAAGATCCAACATATCAAACATTTCATGGCAAATATCACTTTGGAAATTTTCTTTTGATTTTCGAAGGCCATTTTATGTTCAAAGTTTGGTTTTTAATGGCAAAAACCATCACTTTCACATGCATTTTTTTTCATTTTGTAGCAATTTATATGAAAAAGTCTGTCTCTGTGATAATTTTTTTTTTTAAATTGTAATGCCCAATCAGAAAAATTATTTTTGACTTAATTTTCAAGTTACTTGAATCAAATTTGATTTGAAATCAAGCCAAATCAAAATGTTAATTTTTATATCACAATTTACATATTTCATTTTCAAGTCAAAATATCAAGCATAATTCATTTCTAAAATTCCCAACTACTTGACTAGTCGAATCCCTAAGCCTAATCATGAGTAAAATAAGTTTAACATTTTTTTTTTTTAATCGCTGTTGAATTTTTCTGTTGATTAGAAGCCATTTTATTCAAGACTTATATTTAAAATGGCGAAAAGCACCACGACCACTGTTTTTTGGTCGTTTCTCTTCGGCTGTGCATGCGAAATGCATTTGGTCTGTGTCTCAGTGGTGATTTTTTTCTTGTTGCAAAAGTTATTTTTGGTGGCTGCGAATAAGTAATTTTTTTCAACTTTTCGACAGCTGTCCTTGTGCATTGTGTCTGAGAGACTGCAATGTCTGCGTGTAAGTAATTCCGGAACGCGGGCCCTCGTTCCCGAGCCCTCGCAAGCTCCCGAAATCCACGCCAAATCGCGAATGCAATGGCCTTGGCCAGAAAGTGCATCATACACAAATCCGAGGCCAGGCAATTTCGGTTATACACATGCACTACTGCACTTCTTCGTTCGTTCGTTCGGTTTCCTGATAGCATCGAACAATTCGCCACATCCTATACACATGCACATACACATACAGATTATTTTTACGCCCAAGAATAAAAGGGTTCGTAAAAATTTTTTTCGCCAAATGAATGTTGTGTCTGTTCAGTGCCTTTGTTACTCCAATGACCTACTTATTTCGTGTTCCATGTCCATCTGTCGACGGAGTCGTTCAAGCCCTCGTCCGGTTCCAACATTTATTTTTGTTTTTTTTTTTTCAAGCAAGATTTTGTCAAGTGTATGAAAATGAAAGTATTAATAAAGATGCATTTATTCAACACTGTACATTTTTCGCTTTCATTAAGTAATGCAATCATTTGCCCTCGATATCATCAAACAAAAAAGTGCATTGTCCACGTTTTTTCTCGTCCAAAACGTCCAGTTTCATGTTTAATGAAAACCATCGTTATTTTAATAATTGGTAAAATATTTTTTAATAAAATAAATTAAGACATGCAATGCATTTTTTAAGGCATAAAATAATCACATAAGTCATAACGCTAAAAATATTTTAAAGAGGATTTTTAAAAAGTTTTGGACAAAATTGGACAAAATTAGTCGGCGAAATTCTATTCCAGAAAATTATTAGGAAATGCTTCGTTTAAATGAAGATTATCTTTAGACATTTTTTTTTGTAATCAATTTGTCATTTGAAGTTAAATTTGATAATCATCAATAGGTTATCTATCTATCTACGTTTGCTAAAAATCTTTTATTTAAAAATATTAAAGACAATTTTTTCCGAATTTTTATTTGGATTCTGTTCATCATATTACACTATAAAATAGGGATTCCTCAAGTTAAGTAATTGGCTATGTTGGCTATGAAATGAATTGAACTTGATAAATGAAAATATAATTGTTTAATTAATTCAATTATTATTTGTTACTGCTTGACTTGCCTTGATATTTAAATATAAAAAATACAGTCGAATTCAGAACCCCCTCCTTTTTTGAAATCGGTTAAAAAGACTGAAGTTTGGTTAAATTTCAAGTTAAATTTAATTCCAAACTCTTGAAAATCAAATCAAGTAGCTTGAAAATTTAGTCAATCTCTGTGACAAAAAAATCTCAAGCATGCCCAAGAAGTTTCACACAATCAAATTGCAATGAAAAGCTTTAAAATAGTAATATTTACTAAAAATAGTAGATATAGTAACAAACTTTAACGTTTTCACCATGTAAAAGATGTCATTACCATGTTAATGATATGAATATGAATTTTAAAGCTCCAAAATTCTAACAATTTTACTAAAGCCTAGCGATATTTGAAAATACCCAAGATAACCTTAAAAGTGAAGAAATAATACCAGATTACCAGTTTGGATTCCGAAATGGACGCCCAAGCTTAAAAAAAGTCATACAATAGTTCAAACTACCAGAAACGCTCATGAAAAGAAGCAACATTGCTCAGCCGTTTTCCTTGATATCACCCAAGCGTTCGACAATCGACAAAATCTGGCACTTAGGACTTTACATTACAAAATCAAGACTCAAATTCCTGAATCTATATATTAATACGTGAAGCAAAAATGTTAAACCCCTTTTACCGAATATTATACGAACGGAGGAGTATGCAATTTGGCACAATTGAAGTTTATATGAGGAAGTTGCGTTATGAGATAATATTTTTTTATAATAATGCTTCAAAACACCTTAAATTAATGAAAAAAGACGTCACACATACTACCACGCGTTTGACACACACAGACACACAATACACACAAATATGTAGATTTTTAAATCTCAGTTGTTCAATGTTCAGTTTGACCACAGACTTCAACCATATTCCAAATGTCATTATTTAAACAAAATATTGTGAGAGGAATTTAAATTTTGAAATTGTATTTATTGAAATTGAAGGAAACAAATTTAACCGATTATTTGATTATTGAGTAATATTATTAAAAATATATTTAAAAGATACGTATAACTTCAAATACACAACGTTTCAACCATTTTATTTGGTCTTCATCAGATGTTTCTTCACGGCAAAACAAGATATAATATGAAGGAAAATTTCCAAATTTGGTGAAATTCGGAAAAGCGTTCGATACAATATGGCAAAACTACTTTTTTGGACTCAGGGGACCTTAAAACATGTATGACAATATGAACAAATTGACATTTAGTTTTAAAATTTTAGAGAATATTCTGAAATCATTTTGTAAAAGATTTATGGAAGAAAAAAAATAAATATTCTGAAACCTCTACACCTATTTCCTTCCTTAACTTAAAATAAATATTTTCAATCATTATATGATGCACTTTTTTTAAATGAACTTTGAAGAAAAAATTAGTCAAGAAATTATTTTCCAAACATTCGCAAATGCAATTCATTATCTGCTGTAGTTAGCTTAGTAACTAAAGTTTTTGAGGCAGTTACAAGTGAAGTGTATCTTTAGGTATGTAAAAATTGTTCACGAATTAGGGTCGAATTACGACCACTGGGCGATCTCTAGTTCTAAGAAATACTTGAATGCTACTTAGAGGATCGTTACTTCTAGGTGAAAGTTGGAGCAGACACAACAGAACTTTTTGGCGCAGGAGTACCACAGGCAAGTGTGCTTGGTCGATATTATAGTCAATATACCAACAATGCGGATATGCCAACATCTGATAACGCACTGTTACCTTCGTAGATAATACTGCCATATTAGCGACAGCAAACGATCCAGCACAAACTACTTACAAACTGCAAGAACATCTAAATCACATGGAAGAGTGGGCCTAATCATGGAAAATAAAAATAATAACGCCAAATATGTACAAATCACGTTTGGGTTGATCACTCAAAAAACACTCCCAAATATTTAGGGATGTAGATGGACAGAAAACTAACATGGGCTCAGCACTTAAAAAGAAAATAAGAGAGCAACCAAAAACAAAAAAAAAAAAATTGAACTCTAGAGAAAAATTCGCATCTAGCAATAGACAACAAACTCCTATATACAGAACACTCCTTAAACCCATATAGACGTAGAAAAAAGCAAACTTGTAGTCAAATGGTACATTTTCTTTAGTTCTTTTTTATAATATTTATACCCCCCCCCACCGGGTGGGAGGTAGGTAACTATACCTCGGCGTATTCAACACAAGTTTGAAAACTTTCCAACGTCCCTACTTATTAGTAAGTATTATATAAAATTCTATTACTGATAAATTATTTTCATAATCGAAAAAATCGAAGAATGAGAAAAAAATTTTCTTCGCACTATCGAAAATTCTTAAAAAGTGTAATCTTGTTGAAAACATCTTCAAGAAATCTATTGACTGCAGCTTTTCGTAATAAAATTACTTTAGTTACAAGTTAGTACCTACGTATATTTTTATTTGAGGTTGAGGATCCTACCCACCGAGACAATAAAATCAAATAAATTTTACTCAATATTTTATGAATTGTTTGTTTTTTTATTAAAATAATAACAGCGAAAAATACCTAAGAAGATTATGAAGGAACATTGAAACGTCCTGGTCATAGAATTACTTGATAATAATGCGAGCAGTTGTAGTCGATTAAAATGGTGGAGTGAATTAAATCTTCCTCAGAGAGATAGAATAACTAAGGTTATTTATTTAATTTCTCTTCTTTCCCTTGTTTAGATACTTTAAACGCTGCAAATGTCTTAAAATGTCCATTAAAACTGAGGAAACGAAGTGTTAACCAAAATTCGTTTTTGATACCTTTGAATCTTTAATATCTTTACATAAGTGCAGGAAATTTTATGACACTATATCAAATTATAAAACTTATTTGATTTATTACTTTTAGATTTGGCTGCTATTGGATATTACTATTTTATATACATAAAAATCGGGATATTCAGCGGCTACGAACCCGTTCTTGAAATTTTCAAAGTTTTCCTAACATTAGTGGTTATAGTAGAATTAATTTTGTAAACGCATCTTTATGTTGTTAATACAACGTTAGAACCAAAATTGGTGAAAATTTTAAAAATAAACAATACTAGAGACAACTGAAGATATGAGAAACAAGATTTTTTAGATAAGTAAAGGGCTGTACAGTATACATGTTTAAAGTACCTCCTATGTAAGAAATGAAGACATTTAACAATAAGTAAATGTGCAACCAATAATAGAAGTAACAAGAAATGGTGAATAGGAGGTAAGTATAATGCGAACATTTAAAACGAACAGGAGGAAGACCGAGATCAAGATGATGACGCGAAGCAGGCAAAATTCCTATCCCATAGAAACCGTTCATTATTCCGGTACAAGAAGTAACATAAGTCATTCTCTGACCCCTAAACTACCACATTGTAAAAAAGGAAGTTAATTCATTTTAATATATTGAATAATATAAGAAGCAGAAAAAATTTTCTAATGATAAACCTTTGTTCGTAATTGTACATAAATATAAATATAATAGCTAAATATTTGATAATTCATGAAAATGCTAGTAAAAACTGCATCAAATATAATAAAAACGTTTAACAATTCTAAATTCAAAACAAGTTTCAGTTTCAGTTTTTCATTTAGTATAAGTTTCACCAGTATCATTCCCCTGTAACGTTTTTTTTACTCTAAAATCCTAACAATCAAGCTTAAATGTATCGATACTATAGTAATAAGATAAAATTAACTTAGTTGAAATAAAAATTTATTCATCATTTCTGAAATGTATCCAAAAATTTATTTTTAATATTGGCTTTTATATTATTTAGCTTTTAGATTCAAAGAGCCGTTCGTTTTCGTGTTATTAATTGAGGCGTTTTTCATAACAATGTAGGGCTGTAAGCTAAAAGAGACCTTCTTTGGTTTTTAAGACAAGTATTTTGTGTCTCATATTTGAGTTTATAGTCGAGTTAAAGGAAAAGAGGTCACAGAAGAAAGTTTGTATCAAATATTTTATTAAATTTATTTCCTCCCTCTTCCTAAATAAGTAATATTCACTCAAATCAATAATTTGAGATAAATTAGAATAAATAGCTGAAATTATAAAAATAAGACGTATTATTTGTGGTCACCTAACCAACTATAAGATATCATTTGTATTAATTTCTAATCTTTCTAGTTGACTTTATTGTTTGAATCATCGTTATATATATATAGACAAACTTTAAAAATACACACAAAAACCGTAAATAATATTAAAAGCCCGCCACTGATTCCTGAAATATCTTATCAGCGTGTGTTATTTATTTCAACATTTGTTCCCGAATAATCTGCAATTGTACAGTGAATCAATTTTAAGTCAACGTTCGCTGCACCATATCAACAAAATGTGACTTTGAGCCGCGATTTTAAATTCCACACAAAAAATGAGATATTTTCAAAATGTCTTTGTTATGGAATTGATTTTTGTTGCAGTAAAAATTACAATATATAACACGGCTATTGATAAATCAATTTTTCCAACAAATAAACCCAATTATTGGCATGTGCATAGTTTAATGCATTTTATTATGGCACTTATTGCAACTCATGCGAGTGCGTTGAATGGGAAAAGTTAACGAATGAATTGGTCGGTAATTGTTATTGTTATTAGCCGATAGTTGTAATAATTATGATTATATTTACTGAGTAATAAACTTTTTTATTGACTACCAAGACGGTTGTAAATTAGAAAAAAAATCTTTGAATGAGCCAGTGATGGATGTAGGTGTTAAAAAAAAACTTTCAAGTACATACCGATTTGTTTAGAATTTTCACGTCCAAAAAAAAGTCACTCGCACAAAATTTTTATCAAAAAATATTGGGTTAGGTTATGGCTTTCTCACTTTGATTGCAACTGCGTAGGTTGTAGACGAAAAAAATAATACGAGCACAGTATGATAAGGCCTCCCTTCTCCAAGAAAGTAGCATTGACTAATTTTATTTGGCTTGTAAAAAGAAACATAAAAATTCACGCGAATTCAAAGTATTAAAAAATTTTTTTTTATCAGTCGCAAAGGCTAGACTGGGTCGCCGAGTTTTGGTGCATTTGATAACGGTGTGAGGTAGGTCGTTTTTGTGGTGTCCACTCCAAAAAAAAAAATTTTTTTTATCTGTCTACGTATTCGACATATACATTCATATATGCATACAACAAGCCATTTCATTCATTCGCGTTGCCAAATATTTAACTAAATTCAGAGAGAGAATCAAATATTTATTTTTTGATAGACAGTCAATCAAAATGGGGAGAGGTAGGTCTTGGCCCTTTCGCTTTTTGAATGCCACCGTTTCATTAATCGCACACGGTCAAGGACAGGTCTCATTTTCATATTCGTCAATGTGTGATTGATTTGACTTGGTCCAATATATTTTTTATTACTTGACAAACTTGAAAATGATAAGATTGAAAAAAAAAAACCAAAACCAGACAATGTAATGCAATCTTATCGTCTCGAAAAAAATTCATATTTCTATGCATTAAAATACCCGAATGGTGGGTTATTTTGGCCTAATGCGGTTTAATTTTTAAAGTTAATTTTTAAAAAAAATTTATTGTGATTTCAGTTAATAGAAAGTACGAAAAAGTTTTTTATCAATCGCTTTCTAAGTCTTGATTTTTTTACTGTAACGTCTCAAAGTTAATTATTGAAATTTTTGGGTATCTGTTGCAGGTTAAGTTTCCTAAAAATCTAATATCGGTTACAATATCCGAAACTGTTGTAAAATTATTTCTATATCCGTATCCGTATTGAAGTCTAACATTCCATATCCTCAACATCCCAGATTAAGATCTAGAAAAGTTCAAAGTTCCTATGACTGCCATTACCACATCAAGTAGTAAAAGTTGCACTAGAAAAGATGGAAATAAATCTCATTCATGTATTTCATCAAAATCAGTATGCAAGAGGACCTAAAACAGGCCTTATAACAGCTTTTGAAAGAACATTTATATCAAGGAATATAAGGTTTGTAACCCAATAGGCAGCCTGGTTGCAGTTGCCCAACCGACAGATGATAGTCAATTGAAGCCAGCACTAGCAGCGATTGCATTGCAGCTGTAGCAGCCACAAATAAAATATTACTTAATATTTTTAAAATTGTAATTAATATTTTAAAATATTTATTTTTTCACCTTATAATGACTTAATATCAAAAAAGCACCCTAATTTCAATCAAAAATTCTCACGTCAAAACATCTAATTTTTTTTAAAAGTCGGTAAGCTTTTTGTTCGTTGAAACCTCTACTTTTTGATGGTCTAAAAATATATATCCATTACGATGTTAAATGTTTTCAGAAAATGCAATAATTAAAGCGTAAATTTTAATAAATTGCTGAAAATAGTACATAATGCGATTGTACAAATACAACTTTAAGCAATTTATTAAAATTTACACTTTAATTATTCCATTTTCTGAGAACATTTAACATTGTAATGTATATATTTTTTACATCATCAGAAAGTAGAGGTTTCAACAAACAAAAAGCTTACCGACTTTTTTAAAAAATCAGATGTTTTGACGTGAGAATTTTCGATTGAAAATGAGAGTGCTTTTTCGATATAATTATGTCATCATAAGGTGAAAAAATTATTATTTTAAATCAAAAAAATTACAGTATGTTTGAGATAACTAAGAGGTACGTTTTTGGCAAATTTCAAGAAAAAATTTTTTTTGTAAAATATAAAAATAATAAACTAAAAACTTGGTTATTGGAATTTTTCAAATAAATTTTGAGGTTATGTGAAAAAGTTGCTAGAACAAAAAGTGTAGATCTACTTATTATCGACAACGTTGCTATTTAACTTTTTTCCATAGGACTTGTAGTTTAGTCGAAAATCGAGATAAACCGTTTCGGCCCTTAAAACCCCCCTCTTTTCCACTTCCCCACCTCAGATTGACCGTAATTTATTTTTCTTTTCATTGTTATTATATTTTCTTCCTTTTCCAATGGGTTTCATCCTACTATAATTTTGTCCCCTTTTTACCATTTTTAAAGGCTAAAAGCACTGGTCTACTAGTGGGTTATGAGCCTAATACATGACTGCCAGATTTATTACTAATCCACTAGGATTACAAAAAATATTGAATATTATTGAAAGAGGGACCTTTTAAAAATAATAATACATATTAAACAGCTTATGAAAACTAAAAGTTCCTAACCATCTAGCAACAACACCGATCCTTAATATCTTCAAAAACCAAACTAATGAAAAAATCTTACTTATCCATAATAAAGATAAAATTTTGGAAGAAAAAAGATCCAATACAACCAAAACAGTTCTATCATACGATATTAAATAGGTACTATTTACCAAAACCAATATAAGTCAATCGACTAACCATCAGCCAATGAAGAAAAAAGCAATCTAACACCAACATAGTGGCGGAACTACTATATCGCTAGACCCCGCGACGCGGTGGGGCCCGAAGCTTTGGGGACCCAAAAATGTTGAGAAAATTAGTATTAGTAGTGCTGCAGAGAGGGTGCAGTAAAAAAGAGAAATTGAAAAACGAACAGGAACGTTAACCAAAGATATACCAAAACTATCCCGTTTTCTTAAACCGTTTGCTACGATCACAGAAAATCAAAGTACTTCTAAAAATGAAGAGATGTTTGAAGAAGTTTATAGCAAAAAAATTAATCCAACTGACTTAAAACTAAAAAATCAAGGTACTAGTTGGTATCATGGGTTTCGACCAAGATGTTACGAATAAGGATATTAAGAAACTGTCGTTATTCTTAACGGACAATGCTAATTTTCAGAACAAAATATTACACCTGATTTGAAAAAAATGTTAATATCTGCTAACTCCTCTACCTAGAGTTCAAGAGGTTTTTAAGAGAGACATTTCGCAAGAAAATCGGTGCTAAATTAAAATCTGGGACGCTAGATACGAAAAGCCAAAGTTCATATCAGATTGGGAGCCGATATAATTTTTTTGCGGGAAGGCCTAAAATTTGTAGTTCCGCCACTGCACCAACACACTAAAAAACGAAACGAAAAAAACCTACATACGCTACATCTACGGTAGTGAAGCTACCAATGATGTAGGTAAAGGTAACTTTTGCTACGAAATAGAAAAATACAAGCACTTGTTGAGCTATAATTATAAAATTTTCAAAAAATGGACCAAATAACCCGTATTTACCTATGATTCCCGTATGCATCATAAAAAGTCGATCGTACGGTTGCCGACTAAACCACTAAGTCGACTAAATCCCGTAAAACTTAAAATGTACCTAACTTAAAATAATTGGTAATAATTGTACTGTGGTTTGAACTAACATTTTACTTGTTTGAAGGTAAAGATAATAAGACAAGGAGTGATGCTTTATTTTTCCTGTGAAGGCTGAAGGCGAATGAGTATGGTTAATTTGCTCCCAGAAGATATTTAAACGTTACTTAGATGGTCTGTAAGTATTAAAGAAATAATCAGATCTTGAAAGTTTCGAATTTTTAACACAATTGGTTTTTAAAAAAAGCAAAACATGTACAAACCAGAAAAAATTTTTTTACAAGAACTTATATAGGTACCCCATCCCTTCAGCCTTTAGAGTAATTTTGAGTAATTTTTTTAAAAATTAAACTTTATTCATATTAAAGATAGACGAGAGAAGGGCTATAGTAATTTTCCGTATAAACTCCATAAGTAATACCTTTTGAAATATGCGTTATAAAAATATTTAAAAAAATTTATTCTGATAATAAATATGTTAAATGATGCATTCCATCATATTTTTTTGATATCTATTTTTCTTTCATGCCCAAAAGTAATTCTTATGATGAAGATTTATTTTTTTGATATATTCAAATTTTATGAGTGCCCCAAATTTTAAATTTTTACTGAATATTATCGAAGGAATTTTTAGGATATATTTATAACCAGACGAAACCCTAAGAACCAAAACCAGACTATACATTTAGATAGTTATAATATCTCACCGGAAAAATAATTTATTTCAAATAATTAAATAGAACTCTTCATTATGAAAATTGCATAGTGAACCCTAAACAAATCGATATGGCATGAAATTAATTTCAAAAAAAAATTATATGCGGATTAAACACATAAACGAAACGTTTTAATTATTTCGAAAATATAACGGATGTCACATTGAGTTAAGCCTCCGAATGACGTCAGCCCAACGGGGGCAATCGAGGCAAATTTGCGATTGATTCACGTCATCCATTCCGATAATTTTTAGTTGAAACGAAAATTTCTTTTTTGGAGCGGTAAAAATGCGTGTTCCGAGTGATCGACAGAACTCGTTAACGTGGAAAGATGTGCATGGGTTGAAGAAGTGGTGAGGCGAAAAAAGAAACGATTCGCGTAGTTTATGTAATTGACAGATTGCAATGTCGATTTTTTCAGTTGGTGTATTTTTCAAAAATATTTTACGTAAATCGCACTCCGTTTTACGTAATAGGTACTCGAAACGAACGAGGTGCCAATGTTTCATTTTCGGTTTACTTTAACAAATTATATACTAGATATTATATAGATAGTTAATCAAAATAAAATTAGTTCACTAATCTCTATCATTGAAAATCTCAATTATTGTTAAGAATAGAATTTAACAAAGAGAACATTGATTTTATTAATATTCAGGGAAAATTCTGAATTTCAAGAATATCATCAACGTTTCCAACGGAAATTTCCATCAATTGGGAAATGTTCTTAATACAATGGGAACATTGATTTTTCAATTTCTTGAGTATATTTAAATGCGTTGCTTTCCAACACATTTTCAAAGATGTTCATTGCAAAATGAAAAAAAGGTTTTTATTTTATTTGTTCTGTTATTAAACACTAAAAAATCTTTTTTATAAAATTTACAAAAAAAATGCCCAAATCACCTTTTTTGTTTAAAAGTAAAGTTTACGTTGGTAGATTTGTAATAAATTATTGTAAGGAAATATGCTCATAGCAATTTTTTGTGATTAAAAAGAAAAAAAGTACAAAAAAAAGTTTGTATTAATAGCTATAGCAAAGCTCTAACTTATTTTTTTTTTATTTTTTGTCCTGTAGAAAAGTCCATGCGTTTTTTATTACCTCTTTTATTATAAGACACTTATAGATAGAATTAACAAAGTCATCTACGAAGATTGTAATGCTTTTGAAATTTATACCCAAAATGGGTAAAAAAAATTTAAATAGTATTAGTTCTTTAACGTGGGAAGTTTCTTACTTAGTAATTACTAAAGAGCATAAACTAAAAAACATCATTAAACTAACATCCGGGTTTATATGGCAAATCTGCCCAACGGTTTTTTCGATTTGCAGTTAGAGGATCGATTTGACATCAAACAAAAATAATTTTCCAAAAAATATTATTTTTCGATTTATTTATTTTTTTCAATAGGTAGTAAAATTTAATATTAATAAATGGCGATTTTTTTCCCAATTTCTAGGAGTAAAAGAGGTGTTTAATACACTATCATTATGAATCTAAGAAGAAAGGCCGATTTTTCAGAGCAAAAATACAACTAAAATATTCTTTTACTGTGTAATTTAAAAGTCTCGTACTCAACAAACTTTCTCAGAAAATGTCTTTAAAATTTCTTTACATTAATGAATTTTTACATATTTTTTGGAGTGGTGGAACGTTATGAAAAAAAATTTACAACTATTTTTTTTTTTCAAAATTAGCTTAGATGGTAGTCGGTAACGCTATCGGCCGGGACTTTCAGAACCTACTTCTTACTCTATAGCCGTTACTGATTTCTAAGAGTTACTTAAAAGTGTAAATATGAAAAAATTGATGAATGTAAAAGAATATCAAAGACATTTTCTGAGAAAGTTTGGTGAGTGAGACTTTTAAATAACATGGTTAAAAAAACACTTTAGTTTTTTTTTTGTGTTTTAAGTCGCTTTAACATCTAAGGTTATATCACGACTGTCTAAACACAGAAAATTTCTGTGGGTCAGTTTTAATCTTAGTTTTACGATCTTAAGAATTCAACGGGGATCGAACCCGTACCGCTTGACGCCTGAATTTTAGTTTTTCTTTTTTCTTTCTTCTAAGATTCATTATGCTAGTGCCATAACAACTCTTTTATTCCGAGTACCTAATTAGGAAAAAAATCAGCATTCATTAATTTTAAATTTTACTACTAAAAAAAAAAAAAAAAAAATTGAAAAATAAGTTTTTTTTGAAAATCTCAAAAACTGTTTGAGATAGGGCGCTAAAAATTCAGCAGAATTATTTAGCGTATGCTTTCGTTGTTCTTTATTTACTTTGATAGAGTAGGGCAAACGGTTTATTGCGCATGGGCTGCAGAGACAGTGTTTCTCCTTCCATTGTCTACTGATTATTTCATATTTGAGCCGTTCAGTGCACACATCGATTAACTACCTAATGTCAAATGTTGAGTATATTGATAATATAGACTTCTGAAATACATTGTATCTTATGGAAAAGCTAAAAAGCAAATTTAGTCATTTAAAGCTGTTATTACTTATTATTAGAAAAATTTATTTCGGATATATAAAGTTAGGAGTCAACCAAGTGTTTTTCCATGAAAATAGGTAAAAGTTGAAAAAGTGGAGTTCATCGATGTATGCACTGACCGGCTCATTTGAGCGTAGACTTAATAGTTAATGCAGTTCAGCGAGATATTAGATTAAAATCTCTTTTTTATAAATTCTCTTAGCCTTTTTTATATTTTACTGTCAATACAAATTCAAAATACATTTTTAAGCTACAACCGTTACAATAATCAAATTACATTTTAACACTCCCTTTTATTATTGAATATATTTTTTTTAAATTGCTCTTTAAATGCTCTTTCCGGATCCGCAATTGCTCCAGGTGTATAATTAATAGTTAACTAATAATTAAATTTTTTTAAAATTTCAAACTAAAGAAATCGCTAGAAAACCCAAAATAATTTAGTGTATATATATATATATATATATATATATATATATATATATATATATATATTTGTAACTGTTTATACATGTACTGTTTATGACGTCAGCAACTGCCGTTGGATCTCATAAACATGACTAGTTTAAAAATTGAATTACTAAAAAACTATAAACCTGGAGCACTTGCGAATCCGGAAAGAGCATTTAAGTAAAAATTTTTTGAAAAAAAAAGTGATTATTTTAGATTATGCCTACTTATAGCAATTTTTATTTTGAATTTACAAATTTTTGAAAAATTTAATTATTACTTAACTAATAACTATACACTTGGAGCGGATTCTATAGCGATAAAAATGTTCTACGCTAAGTTCTTTCCGGTTTTTTTAAATATATTTTTGCTTTCAATTTTTAAACGTTTTTTTTTTTCTGTAAATTAAATATGTTCTTAACATAATAACCTACGCAGACGACGTCACGGGTATCAGCTAGTATTAAACAATATGGACGCTTAGACGCTAATAACATAAATTTGTACGATTGTTAATGTTGTCATATTAACAGCTTTGTTTTCGGGTTTGCTTTATACATATTATATAGATTACTGTCGATTGCTGTTCTTTTCGACCGTCTCTTTCATATATTCTTACTCTGGAAAATGTATGAAAGTTGAAAAAGGAAATTTTTGCTTATTTAACAAATATTAATATACTGTATAAAATATTAACAACTTTCATTTTTTACTCTTAAAGTTTAAGTCTAAAATAAAAATCAAATTTAATAGATTAATATTAGAAATTCATCCATCAGTATTATTGAAAGCTTATCAGCACTAATCGAACAAGAGGTACCAAAGTCTTAAGCACGATATTTTTGTATCAAAAAAAAAGGAATTAAAATTAAAAATATCAAAAGCTTAAACCAAAAAGAAAAAATGTAGGTTCTAAACGAATTCATAAAACACTAAAAATTTTAAAGGAATTGTCGTCTTTATAATCATAATCTTTGTTTTTTACCTTCAGAAACTTTTTCTACTTGTTATTAATTTATACTTGTAATTTTGTTATCTCATAACAGATTAAAAATCTATGAACAAGGTATATTTCGTATGAGTACATCATAGTCTATTAAAGCAATCAAAACCTTCTAGAGACCAAAGTTCACGTTAACTGCATTCAAAAATTATGATCCATACTCTTAAATTTTAAGGAGTGTAAGATTAAATTTTTAAGATGCAATAAGTTTTCCAGTCGATGAAATTTCTAAAGCACAGGTATATATCTAGTAAAAGTTGAGCATTTCAATTTATTCTAATGAAATATGAATTCACTCGTCGCTATTTGCTCATTGAATCCTATCTCACTGCAAATTCGTCTCGTTTTCGATTTTTCCCGTCTGTTTTTATTTTAAGTTTTTTTTTCTACATAGAAAATTCGTATGACGAAAAAGCTAATATTTTTGTATGGAAAATATTTTCAAGGTAAAAGTGAATGTTCGCAACAGAAAGGTCAATGCATTCACATTATCAATTTTAATATAATAAGAGAGAATGTTATCAGTAACCAGGGGGCACAATATTTGAACAAACACATTTTTTATCGCAGACTCGTGAATCATAAAAATTTAAAATATTTACTTACACTTATATTTCGTGATAGATCTCTATATACTAAAAAAAAATTACAATAAATGCAACAACGCAAATGCATCGCTTATGAAAATGCAACGAAATGAATTTTTCGCAATCGAAGGGAAAAATCGAGAAAATTTCCGACTCTCAGGTGGTTATAGAGACAATAGCGGGGGTGGGGTGTATACTATGGGTGTGTGAAAAGTGACGGAAATATGTACGAGGAGACGGAGCGGCGACAAGGAATTATTTTTAAAGCTTGTGAAAATGATGGATGATAAGCACGATAAATGATGACATTGTGCAGCTGCTTCCATCTATACCAAGGATCAAGAAATATTTTCCTCTAGATGCTCATTTGTTTTTATTAGTGAAAATTTATTTTCTTAAATGGAAAGCTCGACTTGGGGTTTGGCGTGTTTTTCACAAGTGACTTCGATCTTAGCGTTTCACTGTACTATGTAGACATGAGCTTGGTGCATTCAAAACGTATTAGGCTCATGATGAGCTATGAAAACCTATATAATCCAGCGGTCGGGGAACTGGGGTAAATTACTCCAAATGGGGTAAAAATGAAATTTTTGGGGGTAGTAAGGAAATTTGTTGACATAGCTATTTTATTAATGTGTTAGTATTTCCGAAGACTTTATTAAAATTGTTCTTACAGCAAAAAGCCCCAATTTTGAAATTATTGTATGAAGCAAGATTTACTCCAAATCCGAAGGGGAAAAGTTTTTGTTCCATGCGTTTTGATCCTTGGACAAAATATCCTAAGACAAAAAGTCCTCATAGAATAACTGAAAATCGTATTTGCAGCATAATTTTTATGTTAAAAAATTTAGTTTTGTGTAAAACTTTGCGGTGTCAAGAAGTGCACATTCACTCAATGAATGAAAATCGGGTAAACGAACAATGACTAAAATTTCTTTTGTTAATTATAGGTAGCTAGCTGATACCCGCTCGCTTAGCTGAGTGTATCTTTTAACTGATTGATTGAAAGATTCCCTACGTTCATAGGGAAATATAAAAATTAATCTATTTTGACAGAAAAAAATGATAGATACTTTCAGACTTTAGATCCATAAAAAGTTCATAAAAATTCGTAAAACTACTTTACAAGAAAGAGATGTTAGCTGTCTCACATCAGTTTCTATACGATTTTTAGTAAAAAAAGTAACTGTATTCCTTGCTTTAGGACATGAAAATCTTTCATACCAAATGTCATTTAAAACTGTTGTGCTATTTTAGGGGGTTTCCATTAATTGCGCGCGGCGTTTTTTGCGATTTTTGAAATTCCATCCTCTTCTCTCTGGTAAGATGTCATGAGATTTGGCATAACCCTTTCCTCCAACCCGCAATCTAATGTGATATTTTTCAAAACAAAAAAAAAATGTGATATTTCCGAGACCTTCCCTTTCCCTAAAGTAAGATTAGATGAAATAAGGCTCGACCCCATCGGCCCCTGAACACCTCACATAATTAATGGATATTCCCTTAAAAAATAGATTAGTAGCTATCCTACAGGATCTTTAGCACAACTTCATTAAAATTCGTTCCGTTAAGTAATTTTGCAACTTTTATGGTTGAGAACATAAATTTACAACTAGGAAAATTTTTGTAAGACGGGTTCTTATAAAAAATTCAATCTACTTCATTATCCTGAAGCGTCTAACATTCCTGGAGTGGTCTTACAGGCAGTAACGTAGAAAGCACCCCAATTGCGGTGCCCTGTCATCCCGGCCATACGTTCAACAGATTCGCTTATTGTCTTGGGACAGATTGCTAAACTATACACAAATTACATAAAAAAAATTTTTGAAACAGGTCGAAAATTTTCACATCTTTTGAGATTTTGGACCCAGATCCGTGAAAAGTAGCAAATTTGAAATTCTGACCAGCACACCCAAAACATTTAAAATGAGTGAAAAAAAAAAATCTGTACTTCATTTTCTAACCAAAACACCACTTGATTGGACTATTAGTGACGTTTTCAGATCGGTACTTAACATTATAGAAGCTTTAATAAGCCTTTAGCATACCTGTAGTAAAAAGTGTCCTTTGATTAAATTTTAAGGAAATTAAAAGAAAATAGTTCTTAGAAGCTAAATGGTAACTGTGATAATTTTTTAAGGGTCGGCTAACCAAATGAGCGAGGGGGGGGGTCTTTTTCGCCCCATTTCACATACGCAAATTCACACATACGTTCATGTTGTGGCGATCGTCGCCCAGCAACGCGAACAATTTTGTTTTATTATCAGTAACGACGACATGTTTTCGTTTCTATTACAAATAAACATTTTGCACTCAATAAAACGACAGTGCAATAATGCAAGCGACATTATTAGCAAATCCAAATGCAATATTATATCTGTATAGTTTTAGTGGAGAGTTTAGCCGGAGCCTTGCCTATCGTAGCGACGCTTCATATAAATTCATCATTTATCTTTGGATAATTCCGATCCAGGCGAGTGTATGTCCGTTCATACTACCTACTCCCCTTCACCCTATTCTCACACCCACACCGTCAACCACCTGTCAAGTACGACGTTGGTAAAATCAACAATAATATTACGACGTGGTACGGACAGACTATATAAGCGAGATCCAGCCAAACCCGAAGTGACGCTTTCAGGCTTGGCGCCGGGACCACCCGGGAACGAGGAATGGGGGTATGACGCGTCCTATCTTGTCCCTGTGCTATATTCTATATCCTCGGCCCACTCGATCCCTCTCTCGCATGCCGCTTTCTTTTTTGTTTTGTCATGTTTTTAAGTTTCATCATCACCATTTGCCATTCTACCGTTTTCCTATAACTGTCTCCATCGTTGTTTCTCACCTTGTTCATATCGCTTGGTGGTTTTATTTGTCGTGTGATACACGAATGCATTCGCCGTGCACCGTAGGTTTATATATGTGAACGATTGGGGAAAATAATAATGAATTTTAAATGAATTACTCGGGTCGTGAAAAACTTAATTGTTTCGAGTGTCTCGGTTCGATTTTCAATTATTTATAACGATGGTCATTTTATGTTTGAAGAATTCTATGCCAAAGTGGGGGCTTATTAAATTAGATTGACATAAAGCTTTCGAGGTCCCTAGCAAAATCAATATTTAATTATATGAAATAAAATAAAATCCAGATCCTAGATCCAGATCAGCCGTTATGGAGAAAAAGAATAACAAACGTCCATAAATTCATCTTCACAATTTACGCTTTTATAATATAAATAGGATTTGGGATTTTGTTTCGATTGGTATAAGTTTTTCAGAGAATAAAATCTGACATACCTAAAACTATTATTCGACACACAAAAGTTTCCAATATTCCAAGAACGCGTTACGAAGAAGATACTTAAGAAGTTAATAACCAAAATGATTTTTCGGCTATTGCCCTTCCCTTATCTTAAGTCTAGTAACTATGACATTACATTATAACAATTATAACAATTTCTTAACTAACCTTTAATATATCGCCACCGTAGTTTAGCAGCTACCTCAGTGTCTCGTAGATTGAAAAACGCCTTTGTCGAAAAGTACAGCTCAAATCTGAAAGTTTAAAAAATATATTGACCAATGACCAACATGTACAACATATAAACCATGATCAAAAAGGTAGTTGTAATTTCATGTCATATAAAAATTGATATTAAGGAATCAGTTACTTGGAAAAGAATAAAAGTCAATATTATCATAGATATTAAAATGGTTTTTGTATCGATACGTGAAGCAAAAATTTTAAACCCCTTTTACCAAATATTATACGAACGGAGGAGTATTAAATTTGGCACAATTGAAGTTTATATGAGGAAGTTGCGTTTTGAGATAATATTTTTTTATAATAATGCTTCAAAACACCTTAAATTAATGAAAAAAGACGTCACAAATACTACCACGCGTTTGACACACACAGACACACAATACACACAAATATGTAGATTTTTAAATCTCAGTTGTTTAGTTTGGCCACAGACTTCAACCTTATTCCAAATGGCATTATTTAAACAAAATATTGTGAGAGGAATTTAAATTTTGAAATTGTAATTATTGAAATTGAAGGAAACAAATTTAACCGATTATTTGATTATTGAGTAATATTATTAAAAATATATTTAAAAGATACGTATCACTTCAAATACACAACGTTTCAACCATTTTATTTGGTCTTCATCAGGTGTTTCTTGATTATTATATAACGTATAAATAATTTATGTTTTATTCATTTGGCAAAATAATTCAATTAAATTACACAAAAAAAATAATTTAGGTAGGTAGGTACTATTTGAAGAAAAAAAACTTAGCTTAATTCAAAGTTTTAAACAGGACTTATGCAGCCTATTTCCATTTTTTTATCTTTGGCTTTTAAATGAAAAAATCTAAACATAAAGGTACTTTAGTTTTACTTTTGAACGTACGAAACTCACTTGAAATTACTTCTGATGTTTCATAGTCATATTTTTTTTTTGTTTGTCTAAAAAATATTTCAGAATACTGTAATTTGAATTGACATACAACATTATAAAAAAAAAATATCTGCTGCGTGGCGTCACAGTACTTTCTTTTACTTTCATTTATGAAACTCGCTTTTGGTTAAAATAAATATATAAGCACCTTATAACTATACATAGCAGAACTATATGCATACAAGTATACAACATATATGTATTTATGAATTCCCAACCTTCACCCCAGAACCATCCTTAATCGAATTTTTCCAAGAAAACGTTTCAAATAAAAATTTTAGCCAGTAATAAGTCTAAGAATTATCATAAGCTTAAAGAAAATCTTTGCAGCCGTTTTCAAAAATATTTGAAAAAGCTCAAAAACTCCGATTTTGAGACTCCATTTCTGCTAACCGATTTCAACTAAAAGCTTCACGGCAAAACAAGATATAATATGAAGAAAAATTTCCAAGTTTGGTGAAATTCGGAAAAGCGTTCGATACGATATGGCTGTCACACACAGGCACACACAGACATGTTTCTAAAAACTACTTTTTTGGACTCAGGGGACCTCAAAACATGTATGACAATATGAACGAATTGATATTTAGTTTTGAAATTTGTAGAGAATATTCTGAAATAATTTTGTAAAAGATTTATGGAAGAAAAAAAATATATTTTGAAAGCTCTACACCTATTTCCTTCCTTAACTTAAAATAAATATTATCAATCAATATATGATGCACTTTTCGTTAAATGAACCTTGAAGAAAAAATTAGTCAAGAAATTATTTTCCAAACATTCGCAAATGCAATTCATTATCTGCTGTAGTTAGCTTAGTAACTAACGTTTTTGAGACAGTTACAAGTGAAGTGTACCCTTAGGTATGTAAAAATTGTAACGAATTATGGTCGAAACTCGACCACTGGGCGACCTCTAGTTCATAGTAAATCCTCAAAGACTATTACGAACAAAAAAATCTCTTCTTCTTATTTGTCAAATTTATATGTTTTTTACATGACAGTAAATAAAAAAAAAATTCTGCTGCGAGGCGTCACAGTATTTTTTTTTTTGACTTTCACTTATGACACTCACTTTTGGTTAAAAGAACTATGGGTGCTTTATATATATATAAACAGCTATAGCTATAGCTATAGCTATACATATAAACAGAACTATTGTATATGCATACAGCCTATATAACATATTACGAATTCCCAACCTTTACTCCAGAACCACCCTCATTCAAATTTTCCCAGGAAAAAGTTTCAATTAAAAGTTGTAGGCATCAATGAGTCTAAGAACTGTAGAAAGTTTAAAGAAAATCGTTGGAGCCGTTTTCGAAAAAAATTGAAAAAGCTCCATAACTTCTAGAATAAATTGGAGCTTCCGGTTAACTGATTTCTACCAAAAGCTTCGCGGCACAACTAGATATAATATGCAAAAAAATTCCAAGTTTGAAGAAATTCGGATAAAGCTTTCGATACGATATGGCTGTCTCACACAGACATGTTTCAAAAAACCACTTTTTTGGACCCCAAAACATGTATTTCCAGTGAAAGCTCGAATTCGAAAATTCGAACCGATTATAATACTTCCTTTACTATATAGTAGTAAAAGAAAGTAAAAAAAATTATAATATAACTCAAAAAAGTTTCACTTCTTACGTCTATATGTTGTACCACCGCACTAGAGTGTTCAAAAAAAATTGGAACAGTTCTTCGTAACAATAATTTGGAGAAAGGATTTAAAGGGAATTTAACAGAAAAGATTGTAAGAAAAAAATTTGAAAATATTAGAAAAATTTTGATCAGTGTTATTTTTGAACTTTGTTGTCTTTGAAACGGTTGATCTGAGAAACTTTGTTTTAAGAACTTTTTTTATAAAATTTTCTTTAAATCCCTTTTTTCAGATTGTTCTCTTGATGATCTATTCTTAAGTTACAAAAATTCCAAAATAAAAAATTTAAATGTTCTTAACTAAAGGGTTAATTAAAGGGGAGAAGAAAAAATGGATTGAGACAAACTTTAATATTGACATTAAAAACTTTAAAAACTCGTTTTAGTGCCAACATTTTTGTTTTAATTTTGTACTATAAATTTTTGGACACTATGAGAAAAAAAAAATTTTTCTATTGAATTTAGCATTTTTCTTTAAATTGAAGTGGGGCTAAGTCTAAGATATTATATATAGATATTCTCCTTAACAAACCACCATTGTTAATATTAATTCTTTTTCAAAAACTTATAAATCATATTTCTTAATTTGTAATCCTAAAGAAATAACACTGTTTAAGTGCTAGCCTAACTTAAAAAAAATCTATAAACATCCTGTAGGTATAGTGGAAATGAAAAAAAAATCAAATTATTCGGTCACATATTATCATCTTATCCTTTATTTACTTATCCTTAAAATGGGACCAATTTAAAGGTATAATTATACTTTACCCAATAGAAAAAATTGGATCATTCAGTAAGTTTAAGTATTGCGTTTCCTTATTTTTCAATTTGGTAGAGGTGGAAATATTCTATCATCAAATTCAAATAGAACCAACTTTATGATACAATCAAGTAAGTAAAAAAATGCTTTTTGATCATATACGAAAAATATAAATACTCGTAAAATTCTAAACCTCTTCTCTTAAAGTTGCAGCGTCTTAACGAAAATAAGACTTGAAAAGGTAAAATCTTTACTTTTTAATTCGAAAGGAAAACATCTAATTGCAGTAATTACTTATTTCTCTTGTCTCGCTTGTTTAGTATTCTAGCATGGTTTGATCCAGATGAAATTTCTGTTTCCCAAGAGCCGATCTGATTGACGAGTAAAAAATCGTTTAAATTAAATTTATGGCGCAAAAAAACGTAAGTCTATAATTCTCGTAAAAAGTTCAATGACAATTGCAAGAATTCGCCACAAGAGTCTATGTAAACCGGTCGGAATGGTCAGAACGCTCGACGGTCCAGATGGACAGAATCGCAGTCTCCCGGATAAATATTTGTTCTATGGCGGTCCAACGCTACGCGAAAGAAACGTTAGCTCCGCGGCTAGTCGCCGCACCGCACCACCGAGAGAGCCGGGTGATTGATAATCAAACACTGAAACCAAAGGTTCACGTTGTTGATCGATTGCAAAAAGAAAATAAAAATTCCTCGCGCTCTTCTATTCGATATCGAAAAGTTGTCCTCGAATGAGCGGAGGCCCGGCGATGTGAGAGACGCTTCGCCATTCGCGGCCAAACCTGCTCCAGAGGAAATCGCCAATTTGAACATCGCCATACGACTTTTGTTTGTCCATCTAGATCAGGGGTCTATAAACTAGGGCCGGCGAACCAATACCGGCCTGCAAGAGGAAGGCTATAAGATTTTGATCTCATTTATAGTTAGATCAATATCAAGAGCCTCAAAATTATCCCAAAAATAAACATTAAAATTCAGTGCTTGACCTTTTCAGGTCCGGTGGTGATACAAATTGAAATAGGGTTTGGTATACGGTGTGCAAATTTTGTACAGGTTTTTCCTCCAATTAGCCCTAAAAAAAGTTAAAGATCATACCACCCCCGTACTGTAGTCTTAGGCTTATTTTAATCCTTATCGCTCGTGTATTCTGGATTTAAGACAAGAACTTTACTTATTCGAAGTTCAACATTATACTTAATAAAAGTAAAACTTTTTGAACTAAGCTCAGTAACCGGACCTAAATTGTGTGAAGAGGTCAAACTATTGAAGATAAAAACATGAAATTTCAAAGTGTTACTTCTGACTAAATTGTGGTTCCTAATAAAGGTGGATTTTTTGAAATTTTATTCCTAAATCCTATAAGGGTGTTGAAAGTTTTAATTTTTAAAATTTTTCTCCTATTAGGGTCAGTTTTCCCCCCAATTCTGAATTTAATTCTTCCAACTTAATCAATCGAAATTGAGAGATTAATCTTAACATTCCTTAAACATATTAAATCTCGGTACTTGATGCTTTGTGGAACAATTAGTTTGGTCTTTAGACTAAACAGTTTGGTTACTTCTGGTCTAGTTTTACACACATACGTCCGTTTGTTAGCCATAGTCGCAGATTCGCGCAGCGATCTAAAATCCATTGATGGCACGCCATTAGACGCAGCAATATTCACAGTTAGGGCCTCGTTTTTGCCTCGCACTGACCTTCTGGCCCCGCAACGCTCACAAACCAAAAAAATCTTTCAACGCTTTTTTACATATTCTTTTTTTGCCCAAAGTCTACACAAAATTCGACTGCTTATTGGCCAGGAAAAAAGTTGTTTAAAATGGACACGAATTCGGTCAAGGTTTGCGCCTCAACAGAAACGATTTGGGCAATACAATTCGACACAGTCATGGTCAGTGTAAACTTTACGACCCAAAGCGACGTTAAATTATAACCTCTGTATCGCTTACATTTAATCACCAAAGTGCATCTTTTCAAATTGCATATGAAACGCATAAAAATTCCCGAGTTCCAAATGAGCATTTAGCGACGAATAATTTATTGGACTATCAATGCCAGGATCTGGTGGCCGTTTTCAGGTGTTTGGAATCGAGACAAAGGAAAGTCGAAGCCCATTAACATCGAAATTAAATAAATACAAATTGCAAAAATTTAATTTAAATCACCCCCTTTTTGTGTGCGTCATATATACATTTAAGATAAAAAAAAATTGCACAACGACGAGGCCGAGAAAAACGGCCATAACTCATCTGTCAGCTGTCACCACGTCGTCAAAACGCTCTTCTTTTCTAATTATCAATTCTTTTGTGTGTTGCAAAAACGCGAAAAAAGTGCAATTGCAACGCATCGCCTCGTCTATAATATGTCGTTTCGTTTTGAATGACACACATCTCTCGCTTTTCGTTGGCAAAATAAAGAACGCCTCGTACCGTTTTATACAGATAGGATGTTTAATGGGGTGTGAGCTCGAGTCCTTATCATTTTACTGATCTGTTATTAAAAAAAATTAATGTAATTGTTTTTTGACCAGTTGTATATTACACAAATGCTCATAACCGCAAACACAAACTAGAGATCTAAAATGTAAATTTTTCATTTTTCCCATTTAAGATAATATCAGCGATTAAAATCATCCAGATGCGACCAAAAGACGTAATATTTTGGTATGATTTAAAATTTATCATTTTCGTACAACCTTACTATTTTAAAGCTTTAAAATGACATTTTGGGCCAACACCCAAATGATCTATTGGAGTAAAAGTTTGCTTTCTGAAGCGTTACGGCTATTGATCTGGGGGCCGTTGATATAAATGTCAATACTTATATATTCGTAATTGATGAAGACAGATTAGACCTGTACCCATATCGAAGGTACTTCAAAGCGTTTTTTTTTTTTTTTTTTTTTTGTAGCAGAAAACCAAAATTCATCTTGTATTACATGAACTTCATGTAATTTTTTTTATCTAAAATTTTCCAAGTCTTCTGTATTTAAATGGTACTTTCACTGTCCTAATTAAAGTTTGGAACGAGCGGGCCTGAAGCCCGAAACCCAGGGGGTTTTTCATACTTTTTGAACCTAAAGCCCAACGGGTTTCGGGCTTATGTTTTTCGATATTTTTTTAACCGGAATACGAATTCTAGAATACCATGTTAACAAAAAATTTCAATTAATCTGGCGACAACACTAATGAAACGTCTTTTCCCTTCCTCAAGTGGTTTACTTATTGATGACATCGAAGATAATAATTATAAATCTACTAGCTGGTCACCGCCCGCTTCGCTGAGCGTATCTAAATTATACTGATTGAATAATGGAAACTTTCATCCCATCAACAAAAAAAGACAGATAGATATTTCTAGATCTTTGATTCATAGAAAGTTCATGAAAATCAGATAAACTATTTTTCCAGGAAGATATTCTATATAGCTATCTAGAAGAGCTATCTTATTGGTTCTACACATTTATATGAATATTATAAAACAGGTACCTATAGTTGTGTTCCTTAAGTAGCAATACAATTCGAAAATGTTGAATGTATTATATATTAAACTGAGTTTGTCACCAAGTTCAAATTTTTCAATAGTAATTTAACACTTTTATTTTTAAACATTATAGACATTCAAAAATTAACAACGAAAGAAGTTTCAGTGTTTCAAAAATTTTCATTATTAATTTACCGATGTTATCGGATGTTAAATTAAAAATCATATTTTGCTGTAGAAATTGTAATTTTGATTTAAACTTTTTTGGAATGATTGTGTTAAAACGCTATTTCACGAACTTTAGGGAAAGCTTTTTTAAGAACACGATTCCTGTAGGATAAATACAATTGTTATGCTATCTTTTGAGAATCGTGCATTATTCTAACATACGAATTAATAATCTATATTTTTCTCTGAACTTTCAACTACCCTGTTGCAAAAAATCATGTCAATCTTTTGCTCTATGACAAACAAAAACATATCTATCCCACGGGAGTAGTACATTTTTCCTGGATAAAAAAGAGATCAAGTCTTCTTGAGGATAATGTGCTAGAACTCTATTTCACGTACTTTAACGAAACTTCTATTAAATACACGATTCCTGTAAGATACAATTGTCTTGTTATCCCACGGGAAGAGTACAATTATGTCGATTTTTTGCACTATGAAAACTCTCATTGCTTGTCAAGCAATGTATCACGCACCGGCGCTATCTACTTAAAATATTGGTTTGTAGTACATGCTATGTATCATCAGAGATGGCGCTGTATGTGAAAAAAGATTTTCCCGCTTTTCTGTTTACATTTTTCCTGAATTTTCTTTGCTATAAATCTCACACAGCCCGAGACCTTTCCAACGAATGCAAAACCGTGGAAATCGGTTCGTGCGTTCTGGAGTTATAGCGTCAGGAAGGAAAACCCGACTTATTTTTATATAATAGATAAAAATGTTAATCAAAATATTTCACTACATGAAGAATTAAAAATCGTTTAGAATCTTCTACTCCTAGAAGTTTCTCGCAAAACGATCGTTATGAAAATTACGACAAGACTTTTCATTATCAAAAAATAATTCACCGAAAATGTAAAACATTTATTAGATGCTATTAGCAGCATAAAACCACCATCAATTAACGCAGAAAGAATCATTTTCTGTTGCAAAAACTACTGTACAAAATTACTAATTACTAAAATTACTAAGTCTTTAAGTGCTCTTGTATACTTAAAATCCCTTTTAATTAATAAAGATATTGACATAAAGATATTACATTGATTATTATTGCTATAAAAAAATTACTTTAATTCTTTCTTTAATATTATAAGCCCAAAAGAATCTTCGGACTTGAGCCAGAGTCCGAACCGGTTTGAATGTATCGGGCTTTTCCAAACTCTAGTCCTAATCAGGGAAAAAATATTTTAATGATCTAGGTTTGATTTGGTATGTCAGTAGAGTTTAATCTAATACAAGATCTATATAATTAAGTACCATTAACTTGAAAAAAAACAACTTTTGATTCAATAATGGTTTCATGGTAAAAAAAAAATTAAAGAAAATTCCATAAACTAAAAAAAAATATCTTATTAGGTAAGCAGTAATTATGCTAAACTCTAAAATTGACTCCCAATTTTATTAAAACTTGGATAGTTGTTTCTACACAAAGAAGTAACAGCTTTCATTTGGGAATCAAACATTTTTCTAGGATAAAAAGATTTTCTAAAGATTTAAACTCGCGTCTTAAAACGATCAGATTTTTATCAAAATAATGAATTTTTGCAAAAAAGGATCCTTTGACCTTTATTATCAACATTTTTTGACCTACTAACTCGTTTAAGTATACAAAATTTATGTAAATTCGTTACTTGATTCTTGTGTAAGAACTAGAAATTTACTCTTTGCTTGGTTTTAGAATATCTGACTTAAATTTGGCTTTAAATCAAGTTAAACTTAATTAAAATAATTTTTTAAATATCAAGTCAAGCTCAGCATTGAATTTGCTTAATCTTCTTTAAAACCAATAAACAAGAACATTTTTCATTTTATGGCTATTTCATAGTCATAGAATTTTTTAGTATAAATGAGTTGGTGAGAATCAGAATGGTGTAGGTCAAAAAATAAAAGTTAATATTTATGATTACAATGCATCATTCTGTTAAATTTAAGACTGAGGTAAGTCATTAGTCTATCCAGTGTTTTTTTCTAGATTTTTCTACAGAGATTCTAATAAACCCTTAAAAATGGACCACAGGATGTTAACATCGCAAGGAACAGAATCTAAAAAATCGTTAATCGTGGATGGAGCAAAACTCGGGTAAATGCGAAGTAAAAATGTTCACCCTCAGACGACCAATAACACCACGAGAGTTGTAGGTAGGCCAAACAACGATACCGGGGAAACCCAAGCTGTGGATTATCTTGGACACCAGACTGAGATGGTAAACTCACATAACAAAAAAGTTACTCTTACACATAGTAGGCTAACCAAGCTTTATCCAATAATAAACAAGAAATCCTCACTCAGAGTCGAATGTGCTATAATACTGTACAAAAGTTTGCTTAGACCTATAATGCTGTATGCTAGCCTAGTCTGGACAGTAAGATAAAAATACTCTAAGCACTAAGGTAAAGTACCCAGTAGTTGAACGGGTTTCAAAACAAAACCTATTTACCCCTAATTTAAACAAACAAAATACGAATAAATTGATCAAAGAAAGGTTGTTTATGAAAATATAGATATTTTTTAAGATAAAATCAAACAGAAAGTAATTAATTATGAAATTATCATATTTTTACAAGGTTTTGAAAATATACATCAAATGCACCAGTAGTTGAACAATCTATTTTGACTCGCCGCAGTAGTTGAACGCCCCGGGAGTAGTACTTGAACAAGTATGAAATACATTCGAAAAATTAGTTTTTCATTGTTGTAAACGATTATTATCAACAAATTGATTAATATTACCCATAAAAAAATAAAAATATAAACTGTTATTTGGGTTATGGATAAAATTCCGTTATAGACACCCCAAGATTTAGACATAACCTTACATTTTTTATGTACCTCTACCTACATTGGAATTTTCAATTTTTTTTAATGTAAATGTTATATTATATTATGTTTTATATAAAAATATATAATAATAGTGACATCGAAAAGTTTTACACATTTAAGATATTTGGTTTTCTGTAAAACTTCGCGGTATCAATAATGTACACCAACAATGTAAATTTCGGGGTGTCTAAACTAGAACTTTACCATAATTTTATTAATTTTATCGGATTATATTGTTGATTAACAAGTAAATATTAGTCACAATATTTATCCTACCTTTGGTATCAACTTTTATTGGTTTGAATTCATTAATATTTTATTTCGGTCAAATAAATAAGTTTGCACTGACATTTTTTGGAATTACTGCAGTTTTTAATAATATAATGACTATATATGTATATTTTTATACTTTTTTTAAAAAGAAAACAATTAAATGGAATTTATTATTACTGCACTAGAACACTTGTCACGCTGTTCATCTACAGCTTCCATTAGAATTGCGTATACCTAATACTTGAATATCTTGTTCAAGTTTTGGGTACCGCTTTAAGCATTGGGAGGTATAGTTAGACGAAAAAAATTAAATATAAAAATTATATTTTTTAGCTTTGCAAAAATTCTAGGATGTTTAGGAAGGACTATTTCATTTGGTGGCACTAATTATTTTACTTACAATAATAATAAACAGTTTTTTTTACTGATTGATCAGTTTACGGTTGAGTACCTCTTTCATGAAAAAAGGCGCCACTATCGGCTATTCTTTATGTGTCAACTTTCAATGTGACAAAAATATTATTATTTCAATTTATAAAGAAAAAATATCGCTAAAATCAATAACTGAACCAATAAATAATCATTACATACACATATTACTTATAATGAATCTTCGAATTTTGTTTTAGAACAAGTTTAAAAATCTGTTCAAGTACTGGGTCCATTTTTGCCAGTGTTCAAGTACTGGGTACTTTACCTTATACAGAATAAAATCATAAGGATGGTAACAAGGGCTTTATGCAATCAGCTGCACAAGGAATAGGTACGATATGCCAGCAATATGTGACATAGTAATGAACCTGTCCAACTCAGGTATAAACCCAAAAGGAAGAGATTAAAAATGAGGTTACAGCCTGAGGATTTGGTTGTGGACATTAGTTCAATAGGACAAATTAAAGTTTTTTTCTTAAATTGCTCCTTAAATGCTCTTTCCGGATCCAAAATTTCTCCACGGGTATAGTTAATACTTAAATAATATTTATATTTTTAAAAATTTACAAACTCAAGAATTAAAATTGCTATAAAATCCATAATAATTTTTAATTGAAATTTTTGTTTTTTTTTATCTCTCTATCTGCTTTTTCCATTACGCAAATTATTGATCAAATTTTTGAAATATTTTTAATAATTAATTATTTGTAACTATTTATACATGTATTGTTGTATTATGACGTCATCAACTGCTGTTGGATCTTATAAACATGAACAGTTTAAATTTTGAACTCCTAACTAACTACACACCTGAAGCAATTGCGGTTCCGGAAAGATTATTTAAGGAACAATTTAAAAAAAATAAATAAAAACAGTGATTATTTTGGATTATATAGCAATTTTTTTTTTAATTTACAAATTTTTGAAAAATTAATTATTAACTGACTAATAACTATACACTTGAAGCAATAGCGGATTCTGCAGGAGCAATTTTTTGGCATATAGTTAAAAATGTTCTACGCTAAGTTCTTTCCGGTTATTTTAAATATATTTTTGCTTTAAATTTTTTAAATATTTTTTCCATTGTTAATTAAATACGTTCTAAACATAATAACCTACGCAGACAAAGTTGCGGGTATCAGCTAGTAAAAAAAAAAATCTCTTTAAAAATGACCCATGGAATTTTTTTAGTGCTCTTTTTTTTATTTATTAGTAGTGTAGGAGACTCTATAAATACTCGGTAAACATGAACCAGTAATTTTTCACTAATTACAAGGGAATATTCACTTTTTGTCAAAGCTCAAACCGATCCCGCTGGAATACTTACAGCATGAATTAGTGCATTTTCAATATAAACTAGTAAAATTTCACTAATTCGTTGGGAAAAACATTGATTAATAAGTGAATATAGCTCCACTTACGCAATAAGTGAAATTTTCACTGATCCATTTTTAAAGAGGAGATGGCTTCATTAAAAATTCGCGAATCATTAGAAAACGCAATTTAACGTATTTCGTAGAAAAAAATTTACACACTGTTTATATGTTCATCAAATGCAAATGAGGTTAGATCTATTCATCTTGCAGTTAAAATCCGGTCGGACGACGCGTCGAACGAACGGGTCGCGCCCCCGATTATTTTTCTTTTTAAATAATGCTACGCGCATTTTTAAAACACGCACATCCTTAGGCTTATGAATATGGAATTATTCAAAAAAAAAAAAAAAAATTTTCTCGCCCTAAGAGTCAAGAAAAACGATTGTGAAAACAGACTGGCTAGAGGCTTTTTTTGCATAAAGTGCATCATATACATGCACACCAAACTCTCTAATTAGAGACGATTTGAATTTGAATTTCGCTGTATACATATATACATGGGTGTATATGAACGAAAGATATCTCAATCTCGGTGGGAAATTATGATGGGATTTGAAAAACAGAAATATACATATATATATGTGGAGAGAGTATGTTATAAAATCTTGTCGAGTTCCCTCGTCGCTCCGAGCCCTTTTTAAATCTTCTTTAATTATGTATAATTAAAAAAAAATTCGCTTCAGTAAGCATTGAGATAAGACAATTTTTTTTCCTTGTAATATTTGAATACGTGCTGAAACAAAAAACTCAACTTGGCAGGTTACAAAACTAGGCGGGCTGGCAACGATTGGATGATTTTAATGACAGGAAAATTAGAATTTTTATGCACCATTTTTAATTAGCACTCGTGAAATTTAAGTTTTTTACTTCCCAATAAATTCAACTAATTAACTGAAAAAGTTTGAAAACATCCAAATAGTAAAACTTTTTTTTTCGGTGTAGGTATACCTGATATAAACACAATGAATCATATCGAGTTGAATGAAATATTGAATTAAAATTTTGTCACTTTGAGGTCATTTATATATTCACGTAATAATGAATGCAATAAAATTATTTTTGGGAAATATGAATGAAAAAGTTCACATTATTGTTTCGATTAAATGAATATTTCGACCAGGCTCGATGCAGTTTATCAACAAGTAATTGGCCTAATGAAAGCCTCTGGCTCGTTTAATAAATGCAAAAGCTTGTTCAAATTTTTTTCGATTAAATCTGTTGCATTCAATATGCACCTAAATGACTAATACTATATATCACCTCAAATCAGAGATGTTAAAATTAATTCAAGTCTAAATCTTTAAATTATCCAGTAAAAAAAATTTATAATTAAATCTGTAGTTTAATGAAAATAATAATTCTTAAATGATTTTCCACATTTGGTATGAACTAAAAACCCCGATTACATAATTTCTAGGCCAATAACATTTGCGGTTGTTACGACAACTTCAATAGAAAAGATACACAAAGAAAACACATTTTTGCCTTCATTCCCTCGACAATTTTTATAAAAAATAATTTGAAATATAATTTTATATAACGCCAATATTTTATGCATAAAATGTCTATAATCAATAATTAGGTTGGAAACTTAAAAATTGATTTTCCTATTAAAATGCATTTATTTCATATCTCTATTAATATATATATATATAAATTACCGTTAAAAATTTATAAGTTCCATTCCTAACCGGTTATTAGACCGTCGGACTAATTTTTCGTGTTTTTCACGAACTGCATTCGGTATACCTATAGGTTACAAATTTTTCCTTGTCCAACGTTTTTCATATCATAAATCATTAAGATTAAATTATAGCTTCGCCATGCAAGTCTCGAAATAATTAAAATCGTCCCCGATGTCGGTCGTTGGTCAGTTTGATCGTTTTCCTAACAATTACAACGATTTTTTCGTTGTTGTGTTAACCCCATTTATTTCCCCAATATGCATGCAAACCAAACTATTTTTTTTTACAGTCTCTCCTACCTCCACAGCCCCAAAACCCTTTACAAATTTCACTGCATACAAAACGCGATGACAGTTCCGTGAAACGATTAAATTTTTAAACGAGTCTCATATATTTTCACATGCACCCAATGCATTCCTTCGAAACCAACAAAAAACTTTACGTATACGATGTAAATTTTTAAAAATATCAAAGTAAAGTATCAAAATTTTTACTGGTAAATATCTGATACCATTGATTTTTTAAATAAATTCAATAAGTTGTTAATTTGTATAAACCTTTATTTTAGTGTTTTAAAAGTTGTCTCAAAAGTCCCATGAAACCTCATGTTTGCGTCATAAAAATTATTTTTCAAATGAACTTTTAAACAAAATACTGATCGAACTGTAACAATATCTAGCGACTTTTAAACTACAAAATACCAATTACCAACTAAACCTTCTTACAATTTTTACAAATTACCATCAATATTTATTTTTTTGACTGACACCAACTCCAGAAATAACAATAGTTGTACATTGTATCATCCTAATAATTTGTAAGTTGTAGATACTGCAAGGATACGCCATTATTTTGTTACTTTTTAGTGCATTTTTTGTTTTAGAATTTTTATATATTTTGAAGTCGGTTTTTCATTTTTTTATAATATTTATTTATTTCTCGCGTTTTAGTGATCTGAAGTTTGATAACTGATTTTATTTTCTTTAAAATGGTTAACCTTCCAAACGCGCTGCTCACATAAGGCAGCGCCGTTTAATATTAAAAGTTAGATCATCCCTTTTTGCTCTTAAGAGTTGAAATTTTTTACTTTTAAATGTAATAACATAAGTGAATTATTCTTTCCAACACAAAAAAAAATTATAAAAATTCGGTTAAATGTCACTATTTTATCCCCTATTTTCATCCTTAAGGGGTTGATTTTTTTCTTCAAATTGAAATGTGAACAATTTAAAGGTACGTTGTACGTAATAGAAACAAAATTATCAAAATCGGGTTAGCTAGGAAAAATTTATAATACTATAAATGAAATAAATTTTATTTCATCTCTAATTTTTAACCTCTTATGAGTGGAGTTTTTTTTTAAATGGATAGGAAGTTAATTTAAAATTATGTTCTACAAATAAAAAAAGAATTATCAAAATCGAGCTATCCAATAAGAAGTTAATATTTCATCCCTTAGTTTTCAACTCCTTAGAAGTGGAAAATTTCCCTCGAATTAAAACTGGACCCCACGAAAAGCACCAGCTTTCAAATAAAAAAGAATTATCAAAATCGAGCTATCCAATAATAAGTTAATATTTCATCCCTTAGTTTTCAACCCTTTAGAAGTGGAAGATTTTCTTCAAATTAAAATGGGACCATTCAGGAAGCACCAGCTTTCAAATAAAAAAAGAATCATCAAAATTGCTTCCCCCAGTCGGAAATGCTGAGGTAACAAACATTAAAAAAAAATACAGTCGAATTGAGAACCTACTCCTTTTTTTGAAGTCGGTTAAAATCGTTTTCTTGCAAATATCTCGATTTCTACGGTTTTAATGTCTTTTGCATTTATTATAAAAATTTTACTGAATAACTTTCTCTACAACTTTGCCCCAAACGATTTTTATATAAACTCAACCGTGTTGGAAGGGTTGAGAGTAAAAATCGCGCCGACCTCATACCTATTCTCAGCATAAGACATATATGCAATAATATTTCGAAAATTTCTAATTCAATATCATAATTTTCGTTGTCAAGGATATTTATTTCTAGATCTTCAAGAGTTTCGGGATGAAATGTACATATTTCATCAAGATCTTTTTAATAATATAAAAGCCACAAGGGCCCATCCATAAATTATATCACACGTTAAAGAGGAGGGAGAGGTCGACGAAGTGTGACAAGAGGGTAGGAGGGGTCCTAAATTTCGTGACGTCATATTTTAAAATCTATTTTATGTATTTAAAGGAGTAGGTTCAAAGTCCATGGACTCAAGATGATTAAGTTAATTAATATAATAAATCGTTTTTTTTTATTAATTTCTAAAAAAATTTTAAACTGCTGTTTAATTCAATTATTACCTAATTGTAAAGGTAAAATTGTAAAAAATGTGACGTCACACTAAGGAGAGGTGGGTCTCACAAATGTGACCAGCTGTGACAAAGGCGGGAGGGGGGTCAAAAATCATGAAACTCGTGTGACGTAATTTATGGATGGCCCCCAAGCTAAGGAACTTTGCAGCCCCGATTTTCTGCATCCGCAGTGTGAACCGCAACCATTGTTGCAATTGCAAAATATTGTGTTTAGTATTTCGTTTGGAGCTAGAAGTAATATTCTCGTTTTAGCTATGGGCTATCGAAATAGAAACATACAGGTCCGCTCTGATAGTCAGGCAGCGTTAAAAACGATCGCCAATACAACGATTAGCTCTAAATTGGTGCTGGAGTGTCAGCAACTCCTGGAAGACCTGGCAAAGCACAACCGAGTCAAACTTGGTTGGGTGCCGGGGCATAAGAAAGTTGGGGCAATGAAGAAGCTGATGCTTGCACAAGGGTTGGTTCGATGATCTCACTCGTGGGCCCAAAGCCTGGAGTGAGGATCACCATAGCTGCTGTTAAAAGGGCGATGAAAGGTCGACTGAAACGGCAGCAAAACAAACACTGGCAAGAAATTCCTGGTCAGAAGCTCAGCAAGAGAATGATGGGGAGAATCTGCCCCTCGCTCACAGCTGAGGTTTTAAGGCTAGGAAGGAACCAACTCAGGACAGTCACGGGACTGATAACCGTACACTGTAGACTGAGAAAGTATCTGCAGACTATTGGGGTGCCTTAACTGGAACCTAACTGCAGACTCTGTGGGAATGGGGAGGAAAATAGCCCTCACAAAATAGCCCTCCCATACACCTGTATGGGATAAATGACGCCCAAACAAGCACAAATCGTGCAAAAAACTTAATACAGGGACTGCTTCTAAGAGATAGAAGTACTAAACCTATAATAAACAAGAATTCTTGTACAGGGATACATGAGCAGAACAAGAGTACAATAAGCCTAAGACTGCAGTGTGAAGGGAACGAGCCCTAACCTGGTTTTTTGCTAACGGAAGAAAAAAACAGTTAGAATTTGGTAGTGTATGTGGATGAGCCGCTATAGTGGTGAAAGATTGATGAAGACGTGGTGTTGTTGGTGGAAGATTCGATAACTGTACAGATTTATAAAGCGTTTGTTGGCGAATTAAGAGTAACGAAGATGATTGATACTGTCCTCAAATATATATAGTACTATATATTGCTAACAAGATGCCTAAATACTCCACAGTCATACTCTGTTTATACAGAGTTGAAATACTTTAGTTAGTTGATCTAAATCAATTTTTGGGAAGAGATTGGGAAGGTTCCCTTATGTTCTAATTAAAGATTGAAATGACATTAAAACCATAGAAATCGAGATATTTGCAAGAAACCAATGTTTGTGACCTTTGACCATAAATATCTTAAGGCGTGGATATGAGATTTTATGAGACTTTTAAGCAACTTTTATAACGTCAAAATAAAGGTTTATACAACTTTACAGCTTATTACCTCTCATTCCAAGGTTGACCCTCTTTTTTGGCTTAATGACTGAGATATAAAAATTTAATTAAAGTTCTTATTAATTTATTTAAATTGATACATTATATCGTAAAAAAAATTATTTTTAAATAAGAAAAATTATATAAATATTGCATTGAAAACTCCAGGTGATACATAGTTTTTTTTTTAAAGCAAATGTACCAAAGATTAACAGAAACATTATCTCAAATTAACACCATCGAATAATCCCACCTTTTTCTTAATCTCTTGATTATCTTTGGAATCAATTATGACACTTTAGAGTTAATAGGATTATTACTTTTAAACACCCTTTAATCTGATTTTAACCCAAAACCTCTTTCCATCAACTTAAAATTTGGAAGTCAGGTAGGTACATAATCCAGTGTTAAAATGATTTATGATGTACAATCAATCGATAAATCATCATTGAGAAACGATTAATTGATTGAAGCTTCAAGTAATTTCTACCGTCCGATCAAATAACATGTTAAATTTCCAATAAACATATCTTCTTATGATAATATCAGTCTTTGACTGTATATGATTAATTAATGAAATAAGTCTTCAAGACTTGACTTTTATTCATTTTAATGAAAAAGTATTGCAACTTGTGTTAATTAATCGAAACAAAACGTAGAAAAAAGTTTTTAAGACTTTGAGTTTTTCAATGAGTGGGTAGATCATTTAACGATTCAACTTTATGGTAGTTCTTTGTAGTTTACAATAGGAAAAATTTCCTGTTTTTTTTTTATAAATGTGTCTCAATATTTTATTAACAAGTTTTTTTTTTTGTATTATAATGTAAAAGAGAACGAGAGATTTAAATAGATATTTTTGGGAAATCGAAAACTTTCATGTCTTGAGTCTCAAATGTATCCTAATTTTGAGAAAAAAAAATTATAAGCACCTACCGGTTTTGTTGTAGTTGTGAAGTTCTGGCCAGGGAAACTGAATACTGGAAAATCGACTCTCGAAGATCTTTTCCAAGTGTTTGCTTCATACTTCTCCAAAGTTTGGATGTTTTGATAGCAAATTCCATCTATAAATCATATCATTAATATATGAATAAAAGTAACAAAATAAGGAAATATCAAAAAGTATTTCAAATGGACAGTTTTTGTTTCAAAACATAAAAAATAACGAGCCACACAAATTTTGCAAAATTATATTCTTAAAATATCACAACACTTCAAAAATAAGATTAAACTTGAAAAACAAAAAGATTTCTACTGTCCAAATCTACCTACTTCAAAACTTGTCAAGACACGAAAGTTAGCTGATCTTACATCTATATATAGCGACAAATATTAATCCCATAATTGTTCTCATTGCACTTACTAAAAATTTCCTAAATAATTTTTGTACAAATAAAAATTGTAACCCTTAAATATATAATAAACCGATTTTTTTCGAATAAAACAGAAAATATAGCTAAAGCGATGAACAAGTTTTCTCCGACGACACAATTCGAAAACATGGACGAGTCCAATATTAAGAGGATACGATTTTTTTGATTACAATCAATTCCATAAGAATTTGTCCCATTAGTGACATGTGAGTGAACGAAATAGAAGATATAATAAGGGATGATTACAAATTGAAAACTTGTAGTTGGAAAATGTATTAAACCAATTTCCACGGGAACAAATCAAAAATTTACTTATAATACAAAATTGTATGTCTACTTATCATCTACAACGTTGCAATTTAACTTTTTTCCATAGGACTTGTAGTTTTATCGAAAAGCGAGATAAACCGTTTCTACCCTTAACTCACCCCTCTTTTAACTTCCCTACCTCAGGTGGACCTTAAGTTATTTTTCCTTCATTTTTGTTATATTCTCTTCCTTTTCTAATGGGTTTCATCCTACTATAATTTTTTTTCTGTTCAAAAATTATCTACCCTGGTCTGTAGGTCTATGGTTGGAAGATAAATGAAATCGATTTCCACGGAAACAAATCAAAGATTTAAGATGAATAATGTGAAATTGGAAAATTCTATATCCATCTCATAATGTGTCATTGACGTCTTCAACAAAGAACACATCTTTAGTTTTTAAGGAGCCAAAAGTTTATATAAATTCCCAAAAATTTCATGTTTAATCGAAAGAGTACGAAAGCGACCCAGTACTTAAGGAAATGGTTTTTCACAAGATTAAATCGAAAAATGTTCCACAATATAAATGAAATTGACAAAATGCACTCTGAAAGCACAGATCAAAGTACTTCTAACTACGTAATTCGATACGATTTTTTAATTGTAGCCTATTTCACAAACTTGAATTTTGTCATGGATCTATTAATTACATAAGAGTGAACGAGACAGAAGATGGCTTCACTACATGAGAGCAAGGGGGATAGTAGATGCTTTATTTTTTCCCTACATTCAATTTTTTTAAAATTTTCTCAAGATCTTGGTTACAAATCGAAATTTAATCATAGTTTATAGATCAACAAAATCGATTTCCACGGAAACAAATCAAGGAATATATAGATCAAAAAAGCGAAATTAGAAACTCTCATATCTCATATAATGACATAGACTTACATATCTAGACGCTTTGACCACAGCGTCTATTTTTTCTCTTTCATGTGGGCTGATTTTACTAAATTTCGCCGGAAATATATTTCAAGTTGAAAGAATACGATCCAGCGGTTAAGAAAAAGATTTTCCACAAAAATAGATCGGAAAACTCACCCCGAAAAAAATGAAATCAACGAAATAAACTCGAAAAGCACTGATAGGTACCCTATGTTTCTTTTAAATTTCCCAATAGTTTGATAAAATAATAATTTGGAGATCAACTAAATCATTTTCCAGGGAAACAAATCAATACTTTAATGTTTGAAAAGTGAAATAAGAAAAGTCCATCAATAGACCCTTTGACCATAGTGTGCATGTTTTGTCTTTCGTGTGCCAAAATATTTCCAAATTTCCCAAAAATTGTATGTCAAATCGAAAAAGTACGACCTAGTGGTTAAGAAAACATATTTCTACTAGATTAAATCGCAAAGCTTACCATGAAAAAGTGAAAATGAAATCGACGAAATGCACTCGAAAAACACGAATCAATTTATTACGTCATTCGATGCGATTTTATTTTAATTGTAACCAATTTTACAAACATGAGTTGTCATTGTTCTATTAACTACATAAGAGCGAGTGAGACAAAAGATGATTTAATTTTTTTGTACTTCCAATTTTCTTAAAAGTTTCCAATAACTTGGTAACAAATCCACAAATTACAGTTCAAAGCTCAATTAAATCATTTTCCACGGAAAATCTCAGATTTAAGATCAAAAAAAATAAAATCAAGAATTTTATAGCTACAACCCATAATTAGACATATTATAGACCCTTGGACCATACCGTATAATTTATATCTTTTAAATACCAAAATTTTTTCGAAATTCCCATAGGCTTTAGATCAAATCGAAAGAGGACGACCTAGTGGTTAGGAAAATGGTTTTCCACAAGATAAAATCAAAAAGCCTACCTTGAAAAAATGAAAATGAAATCTACGAAATGCACTCGAAAAATTTACTGCGTTATTCGATGCGACTTTTTTTATTGTAGCCAATTTCATAAGCTTGAATTGACCTATTAACTACATAAGTACAAATGAGACAGAAGATACCTTGATTTTTCCATGCACCCAATTTTCTTTAAAATTTCCCAAAAGCATGATAAAAACCGACCAATTATAGTTTGGAGATCAACTAAATCGTTTTCCACGGAAACACTTAAGGATTTCAGATCAAACAAGTGAAAATGGAAAATTCTATACATAACTCATACAATGACATATAGACGCCTTGATCAGAGTGTTTAAGCTTTGTCTTTTATGTGCCAAAATTGTACTAAATTTCCCAAAAAATTTATGTCAAATCGAAAAAATACAACCTACTGGTTAAGAAAATGGTTTTCCACAAGATCAAATCAAAAAACTTACCACCAATTGAAAATCGATAAAATGCACTGAGAAATACGGACCAATCTACTACGTCATTCGATGCGATTTTTTTTTAATTGTAGCCAATTTCACGAACTTGAATTATGTCATTGATCTAATAATTACATAAGATAGAATAAGATGGAAGATGGTTTAATATTTTTTCATAACCAATTTTCTTTAAATTTCCTAAAACTATGATAGCAAATCGATAAATTACAGTTTAAAAATCATATAAATCGTTTTCCCCGAGAACAATTAAAAGACTTAAGATCAAAGTTTTGTAAAATTGGAAAATCTCGTAGCTATTTATATAGGTAACATTGCATAAGCCGCCTTCAGCATATCGCATATTTTTGTCTTTCTAGTACCAAATTATATAAAAGTTTCCAAAATATTTATGTTAAATCGAAAGAGTATAATTTACTGGTTAAGAAAATGGTTTTCCACAAGATTAAATCGAAAAACTTACCACAATAAAGTTAAAATGAAGACCAACGAAACGCACTCAAAAAGCGAACACGGACGCTACAAGCGTCCGATGTCAAGTCAAGCGATGCGATTTTTTTTCTCAAGTGCAGCCAATTTTAGGACAGTGCGTAATAAAGGCACCAAATCAAAAAAAAAGTTACCATGCAATGGATATTCGCATCAATGGAGAAAATTTAAGTCACATTACATAAATGTATATTTTAATTCGTTTATTATTATTAATATACGTTTATGCTTTAATTCACATTTAATTCACAGACATTAAAATTTGTTAAATGGCATTTAATGGCTTTATGTAACTTGAATATTTATACACTAAATAAACATTGAAAAACGTTTAAATGATCACATTCAAAACCCAATTCAGTTAACAATAAATTATTAATATCATAGCCCCAAAAAAAACATAAGTGCATACAAGTTGAAATCGCTTTGCACGAAAAAAATCACAATTTGGAAAATCACCTCAACAATGTTGACATTGATGCTGCAACATTTTTCACCTAATATTCGCTGTATGCATATATGCATTTAAAGCTAATTAGCTAACTCACCCCTTGATTAGCTTAGAGTTGAACAGTAAAGATTTTTAACAGTTTCACCATTAAATCTAAATATAAGTAAAAAATCTTCTAAATTATTGGGCTTAATTAGTAGGTAATTGGGAAGTTGGCCTTACTGTTTAGTTTTGGTTTTGAATTTGAATTCACGGGCTTACCATTAAAATTTGACTTAATAGTTTATGTCATAGGTATTAAAATTTTTCGAAAATAAATTGAAAAAAATAAAGTGGAACTTCTGGTCAACCGATGTCAACCAAAAGCTTCGCGACACAATTAGATGTAATATGCAGGGTAAATTCCAAATTTGGGGAAATTAGGATAAAGCTTTCGATACGATATGGCTGTCACACACAGACACACACACGCACACATACACACAGGAACTTACAGACAGATTTCAAAACCACTTTTTTGGACCTAGGGGACCTCAAAACATGTATATCCGGTGAAAACTCGGAATTGAACATTCGACCTGACTCTAGTAGTTTATTTTAGCAATTTTTAAGCTTTTTCAAAATTTTTTGAAAACGGCTCTTACGATTTTCTTTAAACTCTTTGTAGTTCTTAGACTCATTGATGCCTAAAACTTTTATTTAAAGTTTTTTCCTGGGAAACTGAAAAAATGAGGGTTCTGGGGTTAAAAGTGAAAATTTGTATGCATATACAATACTTATAGGCTGTATAGGTACATATTAGGTTTGATCTACTTGGCCATTTGAGGGTGTTCAAACACGTCCACAAATGACAAAGAGCAAAGCACATTGACCAAGAGACAAGAGTGAGTGAAGAATATAAAGCGGCAAGTCCCGACTAGTTGACAAACCGGTTATATAGTGTTTAAACACTTCCAAATCCATGTCCATACAAACCATAGTCATGAAAAGGTACGTACAAATCTCGATTATGCGGCCAAGCGACTGAGGGCTGAAAGATTTCTTCACTCACTCTTGTCTCTTGGTCAGTGTGCCTTGCTCTTTGTCTTACGTGGACGTGTTTTGCTCTGCCGTCTGGAACAAACCTATTAAGTACTTTCTCTTATTACTACATAGACAAAGAAGTATCTAGGTATTGTATTCGGGTCGAATTTTCGATTTCAAATTTTCACCGGAAATACACGTTTTGAGGTCCCCTGAGTCAAAAAATTAGTTTTTAGAAAAATGTCTGTGTGTGTGACAACGATATCGTAACAAAAGCTTTATCTCAATTTCACCAAAATTTAAATTTTGTCTTCATATTACATCTATTTGTAACCTCGAAGGTTTTGGTTGAAATTTAATTTTTTTATAGTTCTTAGACTTGTTAATGCCTACAACTTTTATTTGAAACTTTTTCCTAACAAAATTCAAATAAGGACAGTTCTGATGTTATGGGTGGTAGTTCGTATATAATATATTACATATAGAGGCTGCATGCATATAGTCCTTTTTATATAAAGTGCTTATTGTACTTTTAACCAACAGCGACTATCATAAAAGAAAGTTAAAGGAAGTACTGTCATGCCTCATAGCAGATATTTTTTCTCTGCTTCCAACTAAAAAATACTTCAGGATTGCTCAGGATATACCTGCATATAAACCTCATAGGGTTTCAATGAGGCCTGCTCAATAGAGAACGCCTTACTAGGACCCAGTAAAAAGCTAACTGGGAAATCCTAATCGAAAAAAAAAATCAATGACAATTTTCCCCGATTGGGTTTTATAAGGCATTCAACATAACACCTCCATTTGTGATCCCGATAAGGTAATTCGATGAGGACCCAACAGGGTTCACTAGAAAATTTCTAGTCCCGGTAGAGATAAATAATAAAAGCAAAGACTAAAATCTATAAAGTTACCGTTCCTTTAATACAACACTCGTTCAAAATGAAAAAATCTTAAAGTCCCGTTCAGTTTTTGAAAACCTAACTAACGTATTTTTAAAAAACCTAACAAACTTGAAATATAAATACAATTAATTTTCAAAAGCAAACAATATGTAGATTGAAAATAATTCGATCTATTCAACTAAATTTAAAATCATCATAGTTTAACAATATGATCATTCTTTAATCATATAGCTTAAACCAGCCCAAACAATACGTAAGTGGGTATAAATAAATGACTTAATACAGATTATCATCAAACTTGGAAATATCTCCACCTCTAATAATTAATTGTTGGTCAAGAAATGAAAACCACAGTTATTTAAATTAAATCCTTGCAATCTTATTTGAACTTAAGATTTCCCAAGTTGTTGAGGATTTCATTTTTCAAATGTAGTCAATTTCACCCCTCTCACGTCCCAAATAGTCGTGAATCTAACCGCTAACGCAACAAGTGGTGCGTTCTTTTCGTGTCAAACCTATGTGGAAGATAATCACATTTTGGGAAATATTTGATTGTAAATTTTATTTATTTAACTCAATTCATTCAATCAATTGATTAGTAATTAGTATTTTATGTGTTTTCAAGTGTTTCAAGTTTCAAATTTGAAACTCCGTAGTAAAAAAGTTCAAATTGAAGGTTAGTATATAACGTCATCTTAAATGTGCGTAAATGATGTTCGTAAATAGTAAGTTCAAAGGAATGATATTTATAGTTTTTTATATAATATTGAACAAGTTTTGTAATCCGTTTAATTCCCATTATTTCTAGTGCATTTTTAGTGCATATAGAAGATTGCATCTTACACAATTAATCTTAATACTTCCGTTTGAAGTTGCTTCTGTCGTTCAGTGAGGCTTCCAGCCTTTTGAAATGAGTTAAATCTTGCCTCGTTATGAAATCTTTCATAGACCGCAACAACTCGTCTCAAATAATAAATGACTAAGATCGATGTTATGCCGATTTATAATTATAATTGGTGATATTTGTCATTGTGCTATTTAAAAAGGCAGATTTATATTGCGAATGTGCTAGATTTGAAAAAAATTGCTGGTTTATGATAGTTTTTATTGTTTTAAAGTGTAGATTGATTAGTTTTTATTATGTTTAAAAATATATTTTTTTTTTTGAGCGTCAATCTAGGGATAATTGCATAGTTGTAATTTTTTATCGTTGAAATTGGCTGCACTTAAAAAAAAATCGCATCGCGCGGCCGGTCGCGTCGGTTTTGAGTGCATTTCGGTGATTTTCATTTTCACTTTTTTTGGGAAAAGTTTATCGATTTAATCTTGTGGAAAACCTTTTTTTGATCAGTGAGTCATACTCTTTCGATGGACCAAAAATTTTTTGGGAATTATCATAAAATTTGGCACCTGAAAGGTAAAAAATATACGCTATGCTTAAGATATCTACATTATATATCATGTTGTATTAGCTTATGTGTTGGGTGGGATTTTCCAATTTCACTTTTTTGATCTTAGATCTAAGATTTTTTTTTTTTTTTTTTGGGTGTTTTTAGTCGCTTTAACATCTATGGTCATATCACGACTCTCTTTCACACAGAAATATTCTGTAGGTCTTGAATCTTAATTTTTAATCTTATATCTAGGGATTCGATGGGGATCGAACCCAGAACCACTGGCGCATGTAGCAGAGAGAGCAGTTGCTCTAACCACTGCGCCATCAAGTGGGTGGATCTAAGATTTATTTCCGTGGAATAAAATTTAATTGATCTTCAAACTTTAGTTTTTGTATGATAACTACTTACCATGGTTTCAGGAAATTTTATGAAAATTGGATATATTGAACATTTTTCATCTTCTATCTCACTCGCTCTTATGTAGTTAATATAACAATCCTAAGAGCAACATCTTTGATTTTCATTATATTGAATCTATCATTGGTTCTTCACTATCTTAATGAAAATATTTTATCAGTGAAATAAAGTCGAATACTAACTGAAGGACTTAAATTTTCTTTTGACCAGAAATAATTAAGAAAATCTGCCGTAAATGCAATATATTTGCATTTTGTTACAATTATTTTTTATATTTATATGTTTTTAGGCAGATTGCTTTTGGTAAAACTTATTGAAAATTATTTTGTCAGAACATTTAGGTAAGATATTTTTTACTCCTATGTATAGAATTTTTAAGGGCCAAAAAGTAAAGTGGTGCCTAGCTTGTCGTGGTATTTTCCAGGGGTCTTAAGAAGTCCCTAAAAAACCAAGATTTTTTCAAGAGTTTTCGGATTCACAAGTCGCCAATAACAGTAGAAAATTTTTTTCCGCTATAAATGGGTCTCAGGATTTTCCTTCCCTTTATCACTGCGACCAATGAGATCTATTGTAATGTGGCCCACAGTTCTAGTTAGGGGAGCTTTTGGCTTTTGTAGAAAGCCAAAACCTGCCTAGGGGCTGCCATGGATATCTTACTAGGCATCATTTTCGTCTTTCCGAGGTGCTGCAGTTTTCTTTTGAAAGCTGCTTCGCATGAGTACAGAATGTGTTCCACCGTTTTTGCCGCTTTCCAACAGAGACGGTATATGTTGGTGTTGGCTTTACCAATCTTGTGAAGATGGTAATTCAAGGTACAGTAGCCCGTATAGAGGCTTGTTAGAAGCTTTACGTCCCTTTTTCCAAGTGACAATATGTCCTGCGTTCTCTTCTTGGAGCACTTTATTGATTTCTTATTTCTCCAGTGAAAGGCCTTGGTTATGGTCTCCCAAGCTAGAAAACTTTTTTGATTTTACTTTTCGTGATTCCACAACAAGATTCAGGTCTTCAAGTCCCATGAAGTCTGTTCAAGTCTTTCATTTTCCAGTTGATCGGCCATTTCATTACCCTCTATGCTCTCATGTCCTGCAGCCTACCATAGGTAGACCTTGTTGCACGCTGAAAGCTTCCTGAGAGCTTGTTGATATTGCCAAACAAGTTTAGACTACAGTACTAGTTAATATGGCCTTAAATAATTTTTTAAAATGTTTAAACAATGGTCTTGCGATAATAAATTTATTGTTCTCGATTACCGTTTATACACTCTACATTTATCGGTCTTATAAAATTTTGGTTAGCTTCTTGAGGTATTAATGAGGCATTTAATTTTCAGGTGAAATTTCTTTGAGAAACATCCAACCTATGGATGATTTAGATGGAGATATTTGGGAAATCATTTTCAAGAATTGATTTCCAAGTTCTAGTTTTGCGGATCGACTACTTCAGAGGAGCAGAAGGAAAATATATTGCAGCGCTATAGGCCTCGTTGGCCTTTGGCTAATATTTCCTTGACTAGTCCTTTCCATTTCTTCCTGTCCTTTGCCATTTCCCTCCAGCTGTTTCTTACTAGTTCCTCCACGTCAGTTTTCACGGCTTCAAATCACCTTTTCTTAGCTAGTCCTCTCCTCCTTTTCCCACATCCACCCTCCAGCAGTACTCTTTTTGTCCATCTTTTTTCTGGCAGCCGCATTACATGTCCCAGCCATCTGACTCTTAGTCCTCTTATTTTTTGAGTTATTTTGAGCCTATTGTATAATTCCAAAACCTCTCTGTTTGTCTGCTTGCGCTACAACTCCTCTGTCATTTTCACCCCTCCAAAAATCCTTCATGAAGCCTTTCTTTTCTATATCTCCAGTTTGACTTCATCTTCTTTTCTCACAGTCCAGGTCTCGCACGCATACAAGACTGTTGGTCTTATGATAAATTTTTTGACCCCAGTACTGTTGTAAGTGCCCCCAAAGCTCCGCTCGCCTTCAGAATCCACTTCTCTATCTCCTCGTCTTTGCTTCCTCTATTTGTGACCATTATTCCCAGATACTCGAATTTGTTCACTTTTTCGTATACCTTCTACTTGTATACCTTTTCTTTTGCTCGGAACTCCACGAACTCATTTTCTTGTACCACATCCACTCCCATTTCCATATACTTTGTTTTTCTTCATTTATATGTAAGCCGTACTTTTGCGCTTCCATCTCGAATCCTCTGAATAACCTCTGCAGTTCTTTCCTTGGCCTTATTAGCAAGACTACATCATCGGCATATGCTATACTTTGGTTCTTGTGATGCCAGATCAGTCCTGTCCTCTGGATTCCGATTTTTCTCATGATCATTTCCAGGAACAGGTTGAAAAGGTCCGTGGACAGGGAGTCTCCCTGTCTTTGACCTCTCTTGATGTTAATTTGTCTCGAGTAGCTTTCTTCCACCGTATTTCTATATTATTTGTACTGGCCAGTGTCATTTTTATCAGCTTTGTTTGCTTTTGGGGTATTCTCAGTTCTTCCATCGCCTCATAAAACTTTCTACGCACTATGGAGTCATACGCCTGTTTTAAATCAATGAAGAGCATATGTAGGCTCAGATCTTGTTTATAGCCAATAATGTATTAAAAATGTGAAAAAGAAATTTTTGGAGATTAAATTGATTGAAACAAAATATAACTTTCACCACCTATCGGCGCTATGGTTGGAGCACCTGCTCTCTCCGCTTCATGCGTCAAGTGGTTCTGGGTTTGATCCCCGTTGAATCCTAGACTTAATATCATCGACCTAAGATATAATTGACCAACAGAAATTTTCTGTTTAGACAGTCGTGATATGACCTTAGATGTTAAAGCGACTTAAAGAACCAAAAAAAAAAAATCTAAAAAAAAATTATTGTGTGGTTTTACGAAACCACGATGCAAGTGAAACTTTTTTTCGGATTTAAGGCACTTAAGTAACTGATAATTTTTGGAAAATTCTTCGATTTAGGGTATGAAAATAGAATAGAAAGAAAGGGATGTGGCACGAATTCACTGTCTGACTTGACGCGCGCCGGCCGTTGCAACTAATTTTGAATTTCCATTATTGATGTTAATACTCGAATGTTATTTTCATTATTGAATTTGTTGATTATTGTTAAATCGATCATCTGCCTGTTGTAATCTATTGAAACATCACCGTCGGACTCTCGCACTATCCTAACTAGCTGTATCTTTGTCTATCATGATCAAGTGAACAACAACATTTATATCAATACACTGATCAAAACACAAATACCAATGCACATATGATTGACAATTAATGACAACTTATACTAAAACGTTGTCATGGAGAGGAAAATAGCTCATAATATTCAGTAATAACTTGCGCAACAGGCCTGGTAAAACGACATGGTGTATAGCTAACAATGTGTATACGAGCTCTGCCGAACACTTGCCGATTCCCTGCCGAGAATGTGTTACATTTAGCGACATGCTAAAGACAGGTCAAAAAATTTGAGACGATGTATAAAAAGTTTCACTTTAATAACTTTAGCTTTGCTCCTTTTAAATATAGTTCATATGTAAGGATTTGAAAAGAACAAATTGTGGATACCAAGTAGATTATAACTCATTTTGGCCGAGTCAACATTTGCTGGTTGAAAAAAATTTGCAAAAAAATATTGACATATGGAACATGAGCTGATTGTTCATGTAACCATTTGTTCAAATAACTCGAGTTGGAAATATTTTTTATACGTTGAATAAAACCTGATTTTTTTTTTAAAATAACCACAATAAAATAAGAGATATTACACATCAACCCTTATGTTTTAAGTTTCTAACGACAAGTTCTATCTCGAACCAATTTCATACCTCCGGCTATACTACGTCCTACACATATTTCTATCTATATGATATTATGTTGAAATTGTTACGTTCGTTGCACATTTATTTATTTTTTTTTTCGTATGTATAGAAACGGACAATAATCGATCGCATAAGGGCTTCAATGCACTTTATTACATTTGTGCAATTTTGTGCTAGTGCTGCATGTGTGCAAATATTTGACCCAGCTGCGCTTGTATTCACATGTCAAAAATATATATCTATATAAAAATATTGTAAATTATTGATGGGATTTTTTCTCGTTTTCATGCCCTCATCGATTTCATTCCATTTTCTAGTTGCTCGTTTTTGTTCATTCACTATCATACCTCGATACACATATATCGTATATACCCACACATATAGAGCAAGTCATTGGGAAAAAAAAAATGAATTTTTCTATTTATAAAAGCTCAGACAATGGACAAACAAGCTTTTAATAGATGGGCAAGCTTTTGAATGATTTGATTGATGAAAAAGCTCAGTGCAAATGATGCAATTGCGATTTGTATGTTTCACAATAAATCATGTTGGCTTTGATGATTGTTTGTGAAAAAGGAATTGGATAGGGTTTTTTCAAATAGGGAATTAAAAATTTTAAAATATCATCAACTTTTCAATATTCAAAATTAAATATTGAAGACCTAAATTTCTTCCTGTCATGATATCCTCAAAGTATGTTATCGTGATTTTCCGGTAGTTGACCGATGGCTTTCCTCTAATTTCTGATTACCGGAGTTAATGGAAGCGATCCGGGTATAGACATGATGTGTGCACAAATAAACTAAAGTGGGTGATGGGTGGTCGACAAAAGGCACCGTACAGAATGCATTTAATTTCATACATACCTCGAGCGCAGGCACCAAATGTTTGGCTTGTGGTCTCGTAATTGTGTTAGGACAACTCCCATTTAAGATTATATGGATGCACCATTTATTTTCGAAACGCTTAAATTAGAAATCAAGAGACTGTAAAATGCACATTTAATTGCGTTAATTCAGGAGACGCGAGATTTTTTTTTTATTTTTCCCATCCTTGGATGTTTTGACAAATTATTTTTTGTATTTTTATTTAACCTCAAAATGATTTCATTATATTTGTGATTTACTTAATATGAGAAACTAAGAAGCAGTGCTTGAGGATTTCATATCTGTATAATAATAGTCAGAATTGTAAGAGAGAGTGTAAGTCATACACACATACACCAATAGCTTTAACACCAATTAAATAATTAAATAAACACCATTGCGTAATAATGAATGATCCGTGCCGAAAACTCATTTGGTTATATCTGCAATAGAAATACCTACTTTTATCTCACGCTTCAACCAGAAAGAATAAGAAAGAGTGGAGTTGAATTAAATTTAAATTATTATTTCCGTTTCTTTCTCATCGCAGAATAAAAAAATAGTTTTGGTATGAAAAAATGTCATTCATAGTAGACTTTCGTTTACGCTTAGCGAAGCGGGTGGGTACGATTAATAGATTAACCTCCAATTGATATTCAAAATCACATTTTCATATAGTAATAAGAACAAATATCTCTTAGGTGCCATACGATCAACTATCCGACGTTAAAAGGTGGAGAAAGGGTAAACAAAGTGTGACATTGTGTGACAAGAGGCAGAAAAGGTCATAAGCTTTGTGGTAACACATGTCAAAGCCTGAATATTATAAATATTCAAACGCGAAACGTTGATGTTATCAAAAAGTTACCTAAAATATTACCTACTATATCTATAAGTAAATTACAAGTTTATGACGTCACAGTAGATATGAGAAAATTTAACAATTGTGACCATCTGTCACAAGGATGGAGGTAGGAGTCAAAAATCATAAGATTCTTGTGACGTAATTTAAGTAAAGTCACCTTTATGTTTACCCTAAAACGTCTTTCCCTTAATTTCTTGTAATATTTAGCAAATTCTTAGTCTGAGATTTCTAATTGACCCCCCCAAATTCTACCACATTTAGTCTGTGCCTTTAGTGTTGATTCAGTACTGTCTAGATCACTGGTTCTTAGGCTTGTTGGAGGGATTGACCCACCAGTTTTATATGCACATTCACCGAACCCTTCTTAATTATAGAAATACTTTTTTTTTCAAATTCCAATTATAGGTCGGAGCCTATATCTATCTTCATAGACTTTATATTAGAACCCCTGAGATTGACTTACCAAACCCTTGGGGCTCGATTGAACCCAGGTTAAGAACCACTCGTCTAGATGGAATAAATAACAATTTACGCGAAATTTCAAGTTCCTGTTCGTTATTTGTGCCTTTTCAGTAAAACGTGTCACTTGTCAAGTGAGACGACAGTTTAAATTCATACTCTATAATCTGTCGTTTCATGACAGATGTCGTGTATGTAACAATGCTATTTTTGGTATTTTTTGACATATTGTGAGTCGGCAATCGTTTAGATTAAAACTTTATAAGATTTCTTCTAAAGTGACAATTGTCGTGTCACTTGGCAAGTGACACGTCTTTTTCCAATCGTCTGTTTCCTTTGTCCATTCATTACCATTTTATCTAAAACAAGTTTTGGACTTATAAATTTTCCTTTAAATTTCAGTAGCTGACCAATTACTAAAACTACCTTACCAATTAGTGCAGTGATTCCCAAAAATTTTTTGGCCCACGACACAGTAATAGAAATCAAGAATTTTCGCGATGCACCTGTTTACACCAATGTATGAATTTCTAAAAAAATGGCACAAAAATTGAATCAGAATTCAAAATAATTTTTCAAAATTACTCTTATTATCAATATCTCGCGACACATAGTTTGGGAATCACTGAATTAATGGCTTATTAATCTTGCTGGGTCTCATATTGATATGTCTTGCTATTAGATTAAGTTGAGTTTCACTTCCTTTTTGCGAAAACGCCAATGAAGTAAATTGTCGTTGAAGAATTTTTATCATTTCGTCTAAAAGTGTTCTTTTTTAAAAAATTTTGTCAAATTATTCATGCGTAAGACGTAATATAATGATGGTAATGGAATATTATTCTTATCGCATAGACGATTATCAATCAACTCTAATATTTAACGTCTATACGTGATAAGTGAGTCACTCTTTAGACACAAAGAGATAACAAAGTCTCGAATTAATCCGATCGACCGGAAGTACGATTTTAAGGCCTGTGGATCGCGGCGCAATGCAACTCCCAACCCAACTGCAACGAATCTAATACATATTTATATTTATTTTGTTGATTTTCTAATTAAATTATATACGTAGTTTTCATTCAACACAGGTTCATTTCCGTTTCCTGATATTGAGAAAAAATTCCGTTCTTACGCTGAGAATCAGTTTAATTAGAATTTTGAGATCGCGACCAATAATAATAATAGTAATAATAACGAAGATAGCGATCGCCTAGCTCAATGTTGACAGTGACGTATGTCCATGCACTTATAGTGGGTACCTTGCATAAAAGTGCAGTTCAATGAATTAATATGTCCCATCTATCTCATATACCACGCATCTGAACGATAAATTAAATCAAAATATTTTATAAATCAAAACGCGATCGTAGACAATCGCGCGAAATAAATTACTTTTTTAAATGAATTTTTCCCGAGGTGCATTCACATATACATTCTGAGATTCCCTGCCGACTGCACTGACCGAACAATTCGAGAAAAAAATCACAGCGGCTCGTGACTTTTTCCACTGACAAAATGAACGTGGTTGCCATTGGCATATTGGATGTTGGATGTATTATTGTTTTTAATGGGCGGGATAAGACGAATATTTTATCTGTTTAAATCTTTGAATAATAGCGGGAAAAATCAAAATTGTTTATCGGGTTTTCTTGTTTTTGTTTTGTGGGATGTTTACTAAGCTCACGTTGGACGACAAGTGGATGGATATGTCTTGAACTACAGTGAACTCTCGATAAGTCCAAAAAGACTAGTGCTTTTAGCCATTGAAAATGGTAAAAAGTGAAAAAAATTATAGTAGGATGAAACCCATTGGAAAAGGAAGAGAATATAGCAAAAATGATAGGAAAAATAAATTACGGTCGATATGAGGGGGGGAAGTGGAAAAAGGGGGGGGGGTTAAGGGTAGAAACGGTTTATCTCGATTTTCGACAAAACTACAAGTCTTATGGAAAAAAGTTGAACAACAAAGTTGTAGATAATAAGTAGATCTACGACTTTTGTACCTACACTTTTTTCACATAACCTCAAAATTAATGTGAAAAATTCCAATAACCGAGTTTTTAGTTTTTATTTTTATTAATTTCCAAAAAAAAATTTTTTTCCATGACATTTTGTAAAAATTTACCTTTATAATGTCCCAAACACACTGTATTTTTTTATTTAAAATATTAATTTTTTTACCTTATAACGACTTATTATCGAAAAAGCACCCTAATTTTCAATCGAAAATTGTCACGTCAAAACATCTGATTTTTATAAAAAGTCGGTGAGCTTTTTGTTCCCTGAAACCTCTACTTTCTGATGGTGCAAAAAATATATACATCACAATGTTAAATGTTCTCAGAAAATGCAATAATTAAAGTGAAAATTTTAATAAATTGCTCAAAATTGTACATAATACAATTGTACATAACACAATTTTGAACAACTTCTTAAAATGTACACTTTAGTTATTGCATTTTCTGAGAACATTTAACATTGTTATGTATATATTTTTTTGCACCATCAGAAAGTAGAGGTTTCAGTGAACAAAAAGTTCACCGACTTTTTAAAAAAACAGATTTTTTGACGTGACAATTTTCGATTGAAAATTAGGGTGCTTTTTCGATATTAAGTCATTATAAGGTAAAAAAATTAATATTTTAAATAAAAAAATACAGTGTGTTTGGGACGTTATAAAAGTAAATTTTTACAAAATGTCATGGAAAAAAAGTTTTTTTTTGGAAATTAATAAAAATAAAAACTAAAAACTCGGTTATTGGAATTTTTCACATAAATTTTGAGGTTATGTGAAAAAAGTTTATGTACAAAAGTTGTAGATCTACTTATTATCTACAACTTTGCTATTCAACTTTTTTCCATAGGACTTGTAGTTTTGTTGGAAAACGAGATAAACCGTTTCTACGCTTAAAAAACCCCTCCTTTTTCACTTCCTCACCTCTAATTGACTGTCATTTATTTTTCCTTTCATTTTTGTTATATTCTCTTCCTTTTCTAATGGGTTTCATCCTACTATAATTTTTTTTCTGTTAAAAATTATCTACACTGGTCTAAAAATGATCCAATTCACTATATCTTAATGCCTAAGTCGTAGACTAGGCATTACTTCTAGACAGACCTTACGGGGTCCTTTAATCTTTTATAAGTCAAACTCCTAACCGATATCATCTGTACAAGTCAAATACTTATTGCTTTAGTTTTTTATTTTCACATGCAATTTTAATGTTTCTTCTAACGAATGCAACCAAACTCACAATCGATTATTTCTAGATAATTTTTTTTTCTCATTGTTTCAAATAATGTATAAGTCTAACTTTCTCCTCGATAACTCAAACATTTAATGAACCAATACGTCAAACAATTTCTTCTCTCCCAAATAATCGCTATCTCAAAGTTAAGGCTTATTTAAAGTGCACCTATTTAGTATATGGTTGAACCACTCGTACTAAAAGCTTCACAGGAATCTCCACCTTTAAAAGTTGAATTCTTAACCAGCATCACTTCTAAACTGTTTGATTTGGAAGTTATTTTTATGCACGGAAAAAAATGTGTTGTAGATTTAACAACATTTCTTGTTAATTTTACTACATTAACTAGTATTATACAGGATGACACCTCGTGTGGTTTACCAGTCAAGTGTAATTAAAAAACTAGTATTATTTACAACACGAACTAGTAAAAATGTAGTTGAATTTTTGACACTTGCATTTATTTGTCAAAATTATTGGTTATGTTGTACGCGCCGCATGCGCAAACGCCAAAATTTGTTAATTGTACAACACTCAGCAGTTGTAACAGCTACATATATTTACTATACTATGGTAGTAAAAAATACTATATGTTAGAGCTGAATACATCATTGTGTAATCTAATGTTAAGTTTGTGGTTATAGTGAACACAAAGTGCAGTAAAAATATTACAAGTTTAGTGTTGTAAATTTTACACCACTATTTTTTTCCGTGTGGATATCATCAGTAACTTTAATTTTCTTCTACCAAATGAAATCAATTTCGTTATCGAGAGTTTACTGCAATTGTAAAGGCTCAGAGAGATTAACTCAGTGTTGGGAATCGAGATGTGATGCAGCCGGGAATGGTTTGGGACGAATGGTAGTTACAGACGTAACAGGTGGGATGTGAGACGTCTAACGTATGTCGCAACTTTGGAACATAGAACAACAAGGAAATCCTTCAAAGTTTCGTTCGTTTTTCACTAATCAAATGAACCGAGTAAACAATTCCATTGTCAGACCCGGAACTAGAAATTTTCCTTTGGGGGTTTCCCATACAAAACTCGGTTCTAAGAAATTACAGCATTACAATTCGGTCCTGGTTGGTTGTTCCTTCAAATACGAAAATATATAGTAAGCTTAGTTCCGCACCTTCCCCGTTCATCCCCCGTTTCGATCTCGTCGTTTCATCGTCCTTCAATCCTGGCGTGTCGATTCTTGGCCAAGTTAGTTTCCAAACAATTTGTGTAATTCAAATGCTTTCAAACAATTACTAAATTGGAATTGGTGTAGACATTAAAGTAAATATATGCTGTTGGCAGGCGTTGCTATATTGAACTGCATTGGGAGAAAGGTTGCCAATCGAACGTCAAAAGGCGACGACAAGTGCAAGCGACAAAAGAACAACAAGTCAACTCGAGCTTTTCTTTTTGAAACTTAAACAAAACGAAAATTTTGTTGTTTTACTAGTTTTGCATAAGTTTTTTATGCCCCACTTTAGAACAATGTCATTGTTGAATGCGTTGTAGCTGCTTTTCTTAGATTTACCTACTATTAGTGTTCTTTCTATTAGATGGAAAAGCTGAGTTTCTTAATACCATGTGTGGGAGATTTTTCGTACTTTTCAGTTTTCTTTGGTGATTACCATACCTTGATTGAAATTCATTTAAGGCTAGTTAAAGGTTACTCCCCCCCCCCACATGCATCCCCTTATGTTTTCTACAAATCCTAGTTTTTACTTATTCTTTTACAACTATAGAGTAAAGGAAGTATTGCAATCGGGTCGAACCTTTTGAATTCGAGCTTTTACCGGAAATACATGTTTTAAGGTCCCCTGAGTTCAAAAAAGTGGATTTAAAAACATGTCTGTGTGATAGCCAAATCGTACCGAAAGCTTTATCCGAATTTCACCAAACTTAAAGTTTTGCCTTTATATTATATATCTAGTTGTACCGCGAAGCTTTTGGTTGAAATTGGTTGACTGGAAGTTTTATACAAGGAATTTTAGAGTTATTTCAATTTTTTTTCAAAAACGGCTCCAACGGTTTTCTTTAAACTTTCTACAGTTCTTAGACTCGTTAATGCCTGCAACTTTTATTTGAAACTTTTTCCTAGGAAAATTCAAATATGGAGGGTTCTGAGGTAAAGGGTTGGGAGTTCGTACATAGAGGCTGTATGCATATAGTTCTGTTTATATATTACTAGCTGATACCCGCTCGCTTTGCTGAGAGTATTTAAATTTAATTGATTGATTAATTGATTCCCTACCTTGACAACGAAAAAGACGATAGATACTTTCAGACTTTAGATCCAAAATAAGTTCATCAAAATCCTTAAAATTACTTTTCTAGAAAGACAAATTAGCTATCTTACAGGTTCATTATAATTTTAAATATAAATTGTTCCTTAAGATTTGAAAATTTTTTATTTTAAATGTCATTTATAACCGTTTAGTTATTTAATAGAATAGATTCGTAGCTATCCTACAGGAACCGTGCTTCTTCTTAGGATAAATGGTATTCAATACGTTAAGATCTGAGGTATCTTTAACAAAAATTCATTAAAATTTGTTCCGTTAAGTGATTGTTAATTATTTAAAATTTTGTATATTATTTTAATACGTTTATTCCTAATTAATATCTTCGACAATGAACAATTAATAAATTCAAATAAATTTAAAAAAATTTCATTATTAATTTTATCGAGTGGTAATTAAAATTCATAATTTTTATTTTCCAGTAAACTTTGTAATTTTTTTAATTTAAACTTTGTAGAGATTTCTTTCGTTACTGTATAAAATTGGTCAGGCCTTCTTGAGGAAAATGCATAAAATTCTATTTCACGAACTTTAACAAATTTTACCAAAAATACTATGAAAATCCACGGTTTCTGTAGGATTCAATTGTTATGCTGTCCTATGTAGGGTGACCAACCGTACTCTTTTAAGAGTACATGTACCTTACATACCTAATTGGTGTAGAATTTTTCGAGTTTTTCTCCTAAATAAGGATCAACATAACATTTTGATATTTATAAGAAAATGATAGCGATAAAACAGCCACTACGTACGACGTACAATATCCAGTCGCCCTGCCAACGCTTTTTAAATCTGTTATATCTTCTAAGATATTTATAAAACATGATAAAAATGGTTCCTGTGGGTTATCCTTAAGAGATAGACATATACTGTCACGGACTTTTTTATCAATCTTTTTAAGATACACAATTTCGCCGCATATTAGTTGGATCTATCTCGTAAGGTTTAGCCAGCGTTTACAATGTAAGTGCACAAAAATATGTTGCTTTTTATATCACGTTACAAATCTTTGAATTTCCCGACTTTTCTCTACTATAATATGCATGTTTCATACTTACAAACCTTCCTCTTGAATCACTCTACCAATTGCTGAAAACTGCATTAAAATCCGTTTTGTAGTTTAAAAGATCTAAGGGAAACAGACAGCGGGAGCAAATTTATTTCATACTATGTAGAGATAGTTTAAAAATGTTTATAGTTCTTTTAACCAAAAGCGAGTTTCACAAATAAAAATAGAAGGAAGTACCTACGGCGAAGCCATTGTCCTATGATATTTTATAAAAAATAAACTTTAACAGTGTTTTTCAACCATTTTACCGTCATGGACCCTAAAAAACTCTTAAAATGTTAAAGTTAAATCTACATTATCACTTAGTAACATTAGCTAGATCTTATCTGGGAAGAAAACTTTCTGTAAAATTAGCACATCTCTTTAAGGACGACCAAACTAATATTAATAATATGTGGCGACTAGAAATGGAATTCGAACATGCAGTGATACCTCTCGCAACTGCCCTGACGAAACGACGTTATATACCTTAAGCAATTCAATTTTTATTAATAGATATATTTATGTATATATATATATATATATATATATATATATATATATATATATATATATATATATATATATGTAAATAATTGTGGGTAACCACTCCTACCTTACAAATATTTGTCTTGAAAAATGCAAGGGTTTTGTAAGAAGTAAATGGAGAAAGTATCTTTCTGTCAAATGCATTGTCCTGTTGATTATTAACTATCATACAAAGGCTACAAGAATTTTAATAAGATTTGGCATGAAGATAACTTAGGTCTTAAAATATCCCAGACGATCCTTTACTACTATTTAATTACAAACGGAAAAAAATGACCTGGAAAACTTTATACTTCCAAGAGGATATTTATTATCTTTCCATACTAAAACCACTCTAGTAATATCAGGTACTTAAGGTTTCATAGTTTTTTAATCCTTGAATACTGGGAAAATTTTTTTTATAGCTTTTACTTAGAATTACACCTAATTTGGTTCGCTATGTCAAAAGCTTATTATGGAAAAAGCTTTTTCAATGATTTATATTTTACTTCAAATACTCACAAATTGATTAATATTCTTGAATCAAACCATTTAAGAACCGTTATCAAAACGTTAAGAACCATTTTCTTGTAATTTCCTTTTTTTGAAAAATCGATAATTAAAGATCAAACAGAAATGGAAATAGGATAAATCTCTTTAAGATAAACAGTAATCGAAGAAAACAATACAATTACTCAATGATAAGTCTTATGGATAAAGTAAAAAATTATTTTTTAAACTTTTACAAAATCACTTAAAAGTTTTTGAGACTTTCTCAAAACAGTTTGGGTCAAACATATTTTCACATCTATAAGGGAAGACCCAGTGGTCTGACACTTAATGAAGTTGATTCCAAAATGTTTTGTTGACAGCTTATCTCAAGTTCTAATCCGCCGATTTACTTAAAATTTGTCATGAATATTCTTTAAAGATCTCCCTATCGCATGAACTAACAAAAAATGAAAATTTTAAATTTGTAATATTTTTTAAAAATTCGACAAAGTTAAAAAATGAGTGAAAAAATCGACCTTTATTTTTGAGAAGCCGCCATTTAATGAAAAAAAATTTTGTTTTCAGTTTTGGGGGTTCATGCAATAGCAACATTTGTACTTATCAAGAATCCATCATTGTTTAATTTTTCAAATGACCACAAGGGTAGAAATCATGACGACGAGGACACGGTCTTTTTTTTTCCCCCTCTACTTCAAAGACGCATAACTCAATGGAAATAAAATTATTTTTTTTCGAAATTAATTTTGTGTACTCTCTGAATGTGAATGAACAAATGATAAAAATATCAAATGCTTTTTTTTTTATCAATTGCCAAAAAACGCTCGAAATTCGGGCCTCTAGACTAGAATACCCCCTTAAGGGTTCTTCTTGTCAAACATGCCTGAGGTAGAAAAACAGGGTACAGAGGGGATCGGTTAACGAACAGTTCGGACTGCGAACATGGTCTTGGAACAGATTCGTTAAACGATCACCCACTGTATTAGGTTCCTGGTAAGACCTAAAAATTTCGTTTATAACCTTTTTAAGTTAGTTGTATCAAGAAATTTATCACAAAAATTGCATTAAAACGGACAATTTTTGTCGTTAAATTGCAGTTTAACGAGTGAAACAGTAACAGAATTTAATTGGTTCGTAAGCGAGATCGATCGATTGGAAATCGAGCGACTAAACGACAATGAAACTTACATTTTTCTTATAAGGGTGGCGACAAGGGTTGTTTGAATGTAATTTTTGTGTTTATTGCCGTATATAAATATGAATTCATAGCGATGCCGTAAATGCATTTTCAATTGGATAGTGCAACAATATTTCGTATATTACCCTAATAAAAATATGTTGGGCAAATATAAAAGCGGGGATTGGGACGATTTTCGATTGGAAAATCATGACAGAGTTTCGGCGATGCAAGTAAAGGGGGGGGGTGCGACCAGGGACGGGGCATAAATCTTTCCATCTTTGATAATAAATGTTAGAGTCGTAATTTTTAAATGGATTTTTCATGTAGGAAAATGATAGGAAACTCAGTCGGGCTGATATTCCGTCCATCCCGTTAGCTGGTCCGTTCGTCTGCACAATATTATATCCTATATGTAGTATATTTGATGAATTTTTTTTTCGAAAATGCATTGTGCATAAAAATGCAATTCCAGTCCTTGTAGTTAAACGGGATGCGGAGAGAAAAGACGCGGGTGAAAAGCGCGAGAGCGAGACGAGAGGAATTTTACTGCGATCTTTCGTTTTAAAAATGGCTGCATAAAATCTATGCATCCCCCATGTGGGGGTGTGGGAAATCTTTTCACATATACCCGCGTCCCGGTCCCCATTACGGATATAATTTAAGTGGTGCATTATGGGACGGAAATATCTCCAATTTCTTGAGACGAAGGGGTTGTGGCGGTGGTATGCATGGTTGGTGAAATTTATTTTTATTCAAAAGAGATGGCGTAAAAAGTTTGAGGTTTGGGAACGCGATAAATTTTTCCGGGGGGTAATTTGTCAATGTCATTTTCGCCAGCGTTGCGGGAAACTTTGAAAAATGTTCTAATTACTCGACAAGTTTCAGGGAAATTCGCGACGTTTTCGTGTTTTTATCGGTGGATTTTTTTCTATACTGTATATATACGGCCGTAACTCGTTGAAGGACACGGCTACAATTAACATCACAAGCTAACGTGAAATTCGTAATTAAAATGCATTTTAATTGCCCTTTAATTTCGTATAATTTTGCAATTGCATTATGTGCATTTTCATTGTTACCAGCTCAAAATTCACGAGGATAATAATTTTTGTTCTTTCATTTTCTTGCACGTATCAACCTAATTAGCACCATTTTTCTCTCCGCATTTTTTTTTTCTTCTAGACGAAATAATTGTATTTTTATAAATATTTTATATTACGCATAATTTACTTAATTATTCGTCCCGTCTTTGTTTGAATCATTGAAAATCTCCCGATTCCATTTTCTCTTTTCGTTTGTCTTCAACAAGTTGCCCAACTTCTCGCTCGCTCGTTTTATATTCACTCGGGAAAAACTCACAACGCATATTTTCATTTAATTTTATGTAGATTAATTTAAATTCGATTGATGCAAACTATTAATTATTGTTTCTTGAATAATCAGATAAGATGCGTATCGTATTTTCATAATTTTTTTTTTTTTATAATTTTTGATTAAGAAGACTATATAAACGGGTAATAACAGACGTCAACATTCGTCAACTAATTGGACACAAAATTAATTTAATTTAACCTAATTAGCCGTTTTGAAAATGGCTTTTAGCACTGTCGTGCCCCCTGATAAGAGATCTACAAGGAAATTCCAATATTAAGCATGTTTAAAATTCAGTGTTGATAGTCGGGGAAGAAGAAAATTCGAGTCTAACATTTTTTTTTCGTGAATATGACGTTATTTGAAAATTAAATTTTTCCGGTTTTTAGAATGCAAATGCATTTATTATTTATTGGAATGGCCACGTAATGGCACAATCACGTTTTTTTGACTTGTGCATTTGCAAGTTTCAAGGATTTACTTTTTTTTTAATGTTAATTTATGTAATTATTTTAATTCGAAAATTGTGTAAGTGATTTAACAATCAAAATTTTGATGCTAATTGCAATGATTTGTATAAAATTTTCATGGTTCTATCACAGAACTTTAGACAAAAAATTTACCGAAAAATTGAAGTCAATTAACTTTAGTTAGGAAATTTTACTGAGAAATTAAAGCCAATCTATACCATTAATAAGATTGAAGATTTTTGCTTTTTGAAAACTTAAATAATAAAAACGTTACATCTTACCTGCGCGAGCGAACAAAAACGGAATTATTTTTCTCTGCTGAGATTTTTATCTAATCTAAAAAATGTAAGGTGTTTTATTGAATACGTTTTTTTAACTACAATTTCATATATTACATACAAAAAATTAAATGCCATTTACATTGTACTTTTACCCAAAAATACATTGTTTATCCAGGGTAAACTTGAAAATGGCTTGGCCGATTTCAATGGAATTTCCACAAAAAGTTACTAAATATTGTAACTTGCATTATAGGCTACTTTTTATTTCGAATAGTTTTGTCTGTCTGCCTGTCTGTTCGTGGCAAACTTGAAAACGGCTGGTTCGATTAGGACTAAACTGCACATATAAAGTAAGATTAGATCAGATTCGGCTCGATCCCCTCGGCCCTTGACCGCCTCACCTAGTTAATGGACGCTTCCTTAAAAGAATAGATTTAGTATAGAAAAGATTGTATCTATCCTACAGGAACTGTACCTTTTTTAGGATAAATGATATTCAACATGTTAAGATCTGAAGTATCTTTAACAAAACTTCATTAAAATTCGTTCCGTTAGGTAATTATTAATTTTTTAAAATATTTAGTTTATTATTTTAATACGTTTATTTCTAATCAATATCTTCGACTATGACCAATGAAAAAAATTAAAATATTTATAAAATTTTATAAGTAATTTTATCGGGTGTTAAATTAAAATTCATATTTATTTTCCAGTAAAAATTGTCATTTTTTATTTTAAACTTTTTAGAGAACTTCTTTCGTTACTGTGTAAAATTGGTCAGGCCTTCTTGAGGAAAATGCGCTCAATTCTATTTCACAAATTTTTACCAAAACGTCCTTTAAATATACGGTTCCTGTAGGATATAATTATTTTGCCATCCGATGGGAACCATGCATTATTCCAGCCTTAAAAGTAAGCTATAGCATTCTCTGACCCCCAAACTACCACATTGCCAAAATCATATCAACCTTTTGCTCTGTGATAATCAAAAACATGTCTTTCCCACGGGAATAGTACATTTTTTAGGGAATAAAAAGTAGACAAAGCCCTCTTGAGGAAATGAATCTATAAGAAATCATATGGGATAGCAAATTGTATTCTATAAGAATTGTGTATTTAAAAGCAGTTTCATTAAAATCCAAGAAATAAAGTCTTAACTCATTTTCCTGAAGAAGATTTGATCTACTTTTTATTCAGGAGAGATGTACTATTCCCGTGGGATAGATATGTTTTTTTTATCACATAGTTAAAGACTGATATGATTTTTGCAATGTGGTAGTTTGGGGGAGAATGATATAGCTTACTTTTAAAGCTAAAATAATGCATAGTTCCCATGAGATAGCAAAACAACTATATCCTGCAGAAACCGTACACTTAAAAAATTTCGGTAAAGTTCCTGAAATAGAATTTTAACGCATTTTCTTCCAATTTTACACAATAACGAAAGAAATCTGTACAAAGTTGAAATTAAAAAATTGACAATTTTTACTGGAAAATAAATATGAATTTCAATTTAACACCCGATGAAATTTATAATAAAATTGTTAAAAATATTTGAATTTTTTCATTGTTCATTGGCGATGATATTAATTAGAAATAAACGTATTAAAATAATAAACTTAAAATTTCAAAATTCAACAATTATTTAACGGAACGAATTTTAATGAAGTTTTGCTAAAGATCCTGTAGGATAGCTACTAATCTATTCTTTTAAGGGAACATCCATTAATTAACGTGAGGTGTTCAAGGGCCGATGGGGTCGAGCCTTATCTCATCTAATCTTACTTTAGGGAAAGGGAAGGTCTCGGAAATATCACATTTTTGTTTTGTTTTGATAAATATCACATTAGATTGCGGGTTGGAGGAAAGGGTTTTGCCAAATCTCATGACATCTTACCAGAGGAGAGGAGATGGGATGTCAAAAATTGCAAAAAACACCTCGCGCAATTAATGGATGCCCTCTTAAATAACTGTACGGTTTTAAATGACATTTGGTATGAAAGATTTTCATGTCCTAAAGGAAGGAATACAGTTACTTTTTTACTAAAAATCGTATAGAAGCTGATATGAGACAGCTAACATCTCTTTCTTGAAAAGTAGTTTTACACATTTTGATAAACTTTCTTTGGATCTAAAGTCTGAAAGTATCTATCATATTTTTCTGTCAAAAAAGATTAATTTTTATATTTTGCTATGAACGTAGGGAATCTTTTAATCAATCAGTTAAATTTAGATACACTCAGCGAAGCGAGCGGGTATCAGCTAGTATGATTTATAAACACAAATTAACTATTTGTGCTATCAGGTTATGTTCACAAGATACTAAAGAGTATTGCAAGCCAGCCATAATGTTTTAACGGTAGAGTTGTATACCTAATATTTATGCTAAAATCTGGTCCAAATATGCATTATTATATCAACAAAGAAGTATTTTAATCAGACTGGTAATGCTAGGAAACTAATCCCGAAAGAACTTTTAAAAATGAAAATTTTAACTTTTCTTTTTTTTTTTTGTTTTTAGAGCGACAAGCTGGGAGTGTGCCGTCTCAAAGGCGATTTTGGGTGAGTCTTACGACTATTTCTTTGAATATTCCCGTTTCCATCATTCCCCCATCCCTTGTAGCACGACAAGTATGAGTCTCATCCCCTGCGTTACGAATTGACTCCGTGCACGAACCGAATGTCAAAGCTTTGAGAAAGCTCACACAAAAAAACGCGCGTCTCTCTTTATCAAAACGTTCCAAAGAAAATGCCACTCGAAACAAAACCAAAAAAAAAAAAAAAAAAAAACCGTCCCCGGAAAATTGGAAAAAAAGAGCAACAGCCCCGAGCTTTGTTTCTCTCTCAAAACCATTTTTTTTTTTGCTCTGTTGATAAAAATTCCTGATAACTCGCCTCTCCCGAGAAAATTGCCTTGCACATCCGCCATTTTACCATCTGGATCAATTATCAAACGCCTGTGAGGCTGACGCGCCTAATTCCCCCCATTGTTATTCGACACAAGAAAGAATTAAAAAAAAAAAAAAGAAAAAAAAAACGCTTTTTTTCCAATTAATTCTGGCTTATAAATAATTAAATAATTGTCTATTTTTCTGAATTAATATCAAATAAAAATGGAAAAATCGCAAAAAATGCAGCCGCGAAACAATGCGTTTGTGTGTGCATTGTGTTATTAAGACTTGGGGCAGATGACGTCCCGCGTCAATTGGATGATTTTTTGAATTGAATTATAAATTGCAATTAAAATACAAATAAAGACGGCCAGATAAAGATAGATAAATTGTTATAAATTCTAAATAAATAATTTTATATAGATAGAGAGAAGGAGAAATGAGAACAAATGTACGTTAAAATTAATTTCCATAATTATAAAGTTCACACATTTGAATTCAATTGAAATAATTTTTTTTTATTTAATATTTTTTTTTTTTTATATTAACGGAGTAATTATTTTGTACAGTAACACATTCGTAACGGTTGGGAAATATTTTTAATTTATATTTAATATCAGATTATTGAGTGCAGTAAATTGCATCGAAACAATGCGCCCATGTGCAAGCAATACGTATATATACACGTTTTTCCAGAAATTAACGGATTGTTATTCCAAACAAATTCCTTCAAGTCAAATTAGGATATTTCCACAAGAATATTTTATTTTATTTATTTATCGAGTCGAGGAAAATGTCTTACGTTTTCATCGTTGAAACGAAAGCGAAATCAATGTCACGACATTCATGCCATTAAATAACACTAATAACGGTTCACTCCTACTATTTTCTTCATTTCCCTGCTCGCTGGTCAGATTTGCAATTGCAACAGCAAAGAACATAACAATAATATTAACACGTGCTCGAAATGACACATAAGTAGTGGAAATGGGAAATTTTTCGTAGGTCGCTTCTCATCTCGAATGTATTTCTTCATTTAAGTGGAATCAACCACAAATATTTTTATGGGAACTATTTTCTTGGCAAAAAATGTGAATATGTGTGTTTGAGTCGAGTTTCTCATGGTTAGACGAAGGTAAACATTGACATCGTAATCGCGTATTTAACGGGAGTTTGATGTAAAAATTTCAAAAAACTTGTTCGCTTCTAGATGCATGAATTTTCGTGGTCATTTCTAAGTTTTTCCATTAACGTTTTGTTGGTCTTTTGAGGAATTTTTAAGAAAACTGTTAGCAATGTTAATTCTTTTGAAAATGGATGTTTATTGCTAATCTTATTCTTGCTACATTAATGTCATCTTTATAAGCAATGATAATATTGGATATTAGGAACTTGGTCCTATAATCTGATAGACATTATGAAGATTGCTTCTATTAAACTCTCTCTCTCTATATACATCAATTTGGTCACTTTAGATACCTTCTTTACAAATTTTTACTACCTTAAGTTGTGTAAATATTAGCGGACTGAAGGGACATATTATATAAGTTCTTTTAGACCCAGGTATTCATTTGGAACATCTATCATTTATCTAAAAATTTTAGATTTAATTAATTCACTGATCAAAACTACATGTTTATATTGAAGGTTATAGATTTGAAGTAAGGCAGGTGTGCCATAGGCTTCATAAGACTATTGAGGCACTTAAGATATAATTTCTAGACTACTTTAAGGGCTTTTACACAGTCAGCAGGGCAAAAAAAACAATTTTCAAGAATTTTTCCAGAATTAACTTTTTAATTTATTAAAATAAAAATATGTATGGATGTTATTGTAACTTTAACTGCATTTCAAAATTTTTGTAATTGAAGGCTGGACATCAATAACGGGCTAAGTGCCAAAAAAAATTGAGTTAACATCGAAAAAGTAAACTAATTACCATTGCCAACAACCTAACACATACATTAACCTAATACATTAACTCATTTTTTTTTTGTTTTTGGCACTTAGCCCGTTATTGATGCCCCTTTTTAATTGTAAAAATAAAAATTTTGAAAGCTGTTATGGCTGATCTTCAAAAGTTCTTCTCAATAAAAGGATCTTGCGATAACCACAATATCACTGGACGGGAACATTTAATAATGAAACAAGTCAATCGTAAAAAATACTTTTTACAGCATCTTAAGCCTTTTAAGCTTCACATCTGTGCATCATCGACTGACTTCGATCGCGAAGTCAGTCGACGCGACTGACATCTGTCTGTGGCAAACAAAACTTTGAAATTTGTGGCGACGACATACATTGCACATTACACATAGCGATCAGTAAGTGTAGAGAAGGCTTAAGAAAAAACCAAACGGATTTCGTTTAACTACCTAATGCATAATCTTGTAATTCATCGAAGGTATAAACAAAATAACATTTTGTGACAAAATAGAGAATTGATCTCAAAATTGAGATTCCCTGAGTCCGAAAAACTGGTTCTTAGAAATTGGTCTGTGTGTGATAACGATATATTATCGAAACCTATTCATTATGTTTTATGTATTTTATTTACTTTTGCTGATAAGCTTTGGTTGAAATCGGCTAACAAGAAGCTCCACTTTATTCTATAGATGTTTTATTTATTTTTTTCAATTTCTTTCGAAAACGGTACTATAAGGGTTTTTTTTTTAAACTTACTTTGGTAATGAGACATACCAAAGCACTAATGCACCTTTTATTTGAATTTTTTTTCTGAGAAAATTCAAGTAAAGGAAGTTCTGAGGAAGAGAAAGAGATTTAATATTATATAATAAAATAAAATTATAATTCAATTTATGCTTACTAGGAAAGCTTATCAGTGAAAATGATGAAACATTTTACCTGTATTTTAACCAATCGTGAATCTTCTTTATGCTTTTTTAATAAAAATGCAAAAGAAAGTTCTGTTACGCGTCGCAGCAGATATTTTAGTACATGGTACTTACAAAACTGTTATCCTCTATGTTACTCATAACACTGGTCAACAGTAATTTTGTTGTCCTTGATATAAGATGAATATCTAATACCTACAGTTATGCTCACAATTCATAAAACTATCAATGATTTTAGAAGATTTACTTTAGTTTTTTTTTTTAATTTATTTTAATTTTTCACTACAAAAATCTAAAAATATGGAGAAAAAATTAAAGATCTATTTATAACGTGAATTTTCTTTTTTAAATTAGTATGCATCGAAATAAAAAGACAGGAAAATGTTGAAAACCCATGTTATACTTCTTCAGTTAAATGCCTTTCATACGATTTTCTTCTATAATTTTTTAGAAGACAATCTATTTTTAAAGGCCAGCTGTTATCTGCCATTATGTGGCGGTCCCATCTACCCTGATATCTTTCTTCCATTACTTTAAGATCCAAGTGGAAGCGCTCTTCCTGTTCTATCCCTCACTATAATTTCCCAAATTATCAGAAAATCTACCCAGATGACTCTGGAAAAAGTGCAACTTTATACTTTATATTTGCCCCTTAATTCTTAAAGCTTATCAACATTTTTACACAATTTTTTTTATAATTTGGTGATTTATAGTTACCTAAAAAATTTCCTACTACCAATATAAAACCTTTCCAAGCTTCACTTTCTGGAACTGTCATAACTTTGATAAAATTTCCATCTTTCGTCAATTGCCGAATTTGAGGACCATCAAATATTCCGCCTTTTAATTTTTCCATGCTGTTAGCATTTAGTTTTTCCAAAACTAAATTAGTTAGATATGCTGAAATCATAAAAACTAGAGCACATTTATTACTTTTATAAATATATTCGTATTCTGTGCACTTGAAACCATAGAAATTCGCAGAGATATCCAAGGCGCTACCAATTTTCTTTTTTTTTTTGAAGAGCTGTGTAATAAAAAATTCTTAGATTTTATTATCAAGTTAATTGATTTTGACTTTTTAGCAATTCAAACTCAATTGAACATTGAGATACAACTTAAAGTCAAACCAACAATTGTATTTTTCAATGTGCAAGTGATTTCATTTTAAAGTTAAAATGTTAAGCTCAACTCTTTGACCAAATTTTTCGACACTTGACCTCATGAATCCCTACATGTAATAGTATTATTTTCTAATCTTGCAGTTACATTAAACATGGATGTACCACAATAAATAAGAAATTGGTTCATACATTTTATGATCCACAAAAAATAAAAGTAGATCAGGGCTAAAGTCTTTGAAAATGGTAAAAAGTGAAAAAAAAAATATAGTACCTACGATGAACCCCATTATAAAAGAAAGGGGATATAATAAAAATGAAAGGAAAAATAAATTACGATCGATCTGAAGTGGGGAAGTGGAAAAGGGGAGAGGTTTAAGAGTAAATACGGTTTATCTCGATTTCCGACAAAACTATCTAGTCCTAGGGAAAAAAGTTAAATAGCAAAGTTGTAGATAATAAGAAATTCTACAACTTTTGAACAAACACTTTTTTCACATAACCTCAAAATTTATCTGAAAAATTACAATAACCAAGTTTTTGGTTTTTTATTTTTATCTTTTAAAAAAAATTCTATGAAATTTGGTAAAAATGTACTTTTTAATGTCCTAAACACACTGTGCTTTTTTGATTTAAATTATTATTTTTTTCATTTTATAATGACTTAAGTAATATCGAAAAAGCACCCCTAATTTTCGATCGAAAATTCTCACGTCAAAACATGTAATTTTAAAAAAAATCGGTTAGTTTTTTGTTTGTTAAAACCTCTACTTTCTGATGGTGCAAAAATATATACATTATCATGTTAAATGGTCCCAGAAAATGCAATAATTAGAGTGAAAATTTAAATAAATTGCTCTTGCTCAAAATTGTACATATAACACAATAGTACAAATACAACTGTGAGCAATTTATTAAAATCTACACTTCAATTATTGCATTTTCTGGGAACATTTAACAGTGTAACGTATATATCTTTTTTGCACCATCAGTAAATAGAAATTTCAGCAAACAAAAAGCTCACCGACTTTTTTAAAAAATCAGATTTTTTGACGTGAAAATTTTCAATTCAAAATTAAGGTGTTTCTTCGACATTAAGTCATTATAAGGTGAAAAAATTAATATTTTAAATCAAAAAATTACAGTGTGTTTGGGACATTAAAAGGTTAATTTTACCAAATTTCATAATTTCTTTTATAATGGGTTTCATTCTACTATAATTTCATTTAGGTTCAAAAATTATCGAACCTGGTCTAGAGGTTAAAACCGATTCATTCTTATTGATCAATGATTCCCAAACTATGTGTCTA